>CM021100.1:428363069-428395144 GCA_007115665.2 Sequoiadendron giganteum
AAGAGAAGGCAAAAGTTCTACATCTAGCATAATCAATGACTGATCAAGAGAGACCAAAATTTATCGATTTCTTTAAAGCCAGAAGCATCAACTTCGCTTGGTCATATTCTAATATGCCAAGCTTAGATCCAAATTTACTTATGCATCACTTGTCTTTGCCAATAGGAATCAAGCCTATTAAGCAAAAATTATGAAAAATGCATCCTCACATCGCATTAATGGTAAAGTCAGAATTAAAGAAATTATTGGATGCTGAATTCATAAGGTCTATAGACTATGTTGAGTGGATATCGAACATAGTACCTATTTTGAAGCCAGACAACAACATCAAAATCTGCACAAATTTCAGGGACCTTAATAAAGCATGCCCGAAGGATGATTTTCCACTGCCAAACATAGACATCATTGTAGACTTGACGGCAGGGCATGCCATGTTATCAATCATGGATGGCTTCTCCGGGTATAATCAAATAAAAATAGCTCTAGAAGATCAGGAAAAGATGACTTTTACATGTCCATGGGGAATTTTCTACTGGAATGTCATGCCATTTGGTCTAAAGAATGCAGGAGCCACTTATCAAAGAGCAATGACGACAATCTTCCATGATATGATGCACACTTTCATGGAGGATTGTGTGGATGACATCTTGGCAAAATCTACTACAAGGGAAGGACATCTACATATCCTAGATAAAATCTTCACACTGATGGAGAAATTCAATGTCAGGTTAAACCCCAAGAAGTGTGTCTTTGGGGTTACATCACCAAAACTACTAGGATACATTGTTTCGGAAAAGGTCATTGAGGTGGATCCAACAAAAGTAAAAGCAATTATGGAGATGCCACCTCCTAAGAATATCAGTCAGCTCAGATCACTACAAGGACGACTTCAATCAATCGGAAGATTCATCTCTCAACTAGCAGACAAAAGTCATCCTTTTAACCATCTATTGCATAAAAATATAATTTTCAGATGGGATGAAGGGTGTGAAACAACATTCAATCAAATCAGGCAATATCTGATGTCACCACCCATTCTCATGCCACCAACAAAAGGAATGCCTCTCATTTTGTACATTGCCATGACAGATATCTCTTTGGGGGCACTATTAGTACAAGAAGACTATGAAGGGAAAGAGCGCACCATCTACTACATCAGTAGAACTTTAAATGGCTATGAAATAAACTATACATTCATAGAAAAATCATGCTTAGCAGTAGTTTTTGCTACTCAATAGCTAAGAGACTACATGCTGACTCATACAATCAAATTAATTGCAAAGATCAACCCTTTGAAGTATCTACTAAGTAAAGTTGCCTTAACAGGTAGACTGGCAAAATGGGTTATGCTCCTAAGTGAATTCGACATTCAATATGTCGAGAGAAAGGAAATCAAGGGACAAGCAATTGCTGAATAGCTAGCTAAAGCTCCTCTACTAGATGATCGCCCAATGACAATGGAATTTCCAGATGCAGACATTATGACAGCAATGCCCCAACAATGGATACTATATTTTGATGGATTGTATACACAACGAGGATCGGGAGCAGGGATCTTGTTCATATCTCCCCAAGGACACACAATTCCGAAGTCATATAGACTCATGTTTCAATGTACAAATGATGTGGAAGAATACAAAGCATTGATTATTGGGGTCAAGATAGCAATTCAATGGAAAATCATAAATTTACAGGTATATGGGGACTCTCAACTGGTTATTTATCAAGTCAATGATGAATATCAAGTTTGATTAGATTCCAAGGGTGGAGAACAAAGCTGCAAACACTATGGCTACGATTGCTTCATTACTACAATTGCTTGAGAAGCGTGTTTGTTATGAGTTTATGGTAGAACAAGTATCATGTGCTTCCCATTATCAATCAGAATCTGCTACCATATGCCATCTAGAAGCCACTGAAACCTCCATATACGAAAAACCCTATGCTTACCTGAAAGATGATATTCTTCCTCCCTATCTTTCCAGAAACCAAAAATGAAACTTTATCCGTCAATCCGCCTGACACACTTTAATCACAGATATCCTTTATCGTTGAGGTCTTGATGGTACCCTAATCCGATGTCTAGAACACAAGGAATCTGAAACGACCCTACAAGAAGTTCATGAGGGTATTTGTGGTACTCACTCGAGTGGAATAACTCTAGCCAAGAAACTCCTCCGTTTGGGATATTATTGGTCGTGCATGGAGAAAGAATCATATCAATTTGTCAAGAAATGTCAAAAATGTCAAGTTCACAGCAATCTAGTTCATGCACCAGCACAAGAACTACATCCCTTCACCTCGACATGGCCTTTCTCTCAATGGGGCCTAGATTTTGTAGGAAAAATAAATCCATCTTCATCTAATAGACACAAGTTCATTATTACAGCTACGGAGTATTTCACGAAATGGATAGAGGCAGTACCTCTTACTACCATCACTGGGAAGCATATTTCCTCTTTCATCTTGAACTACATAATATGTCGGTATGGAATCCCTCAATCCATTATCACTGATAATGGATGACCTTTCAAGAATCAAGATGTCCAAGAGCTATGTGATAAGTTCCACATCCAACATCGTTTTTCAACACCATACTATCCTCAAGGGAATGGCCAAGCAAAGGCCTCAAACAAAACCATACTCAAAATTCTCAAAAAGATGGTTAATGATGTTGGACATGATTGGCATGTTCAACTCAATCCTGCACTATGGGCCTACAGAACAAGCATCAGAACACTAACGGGAGCTACACCATTTTCTTTGGTATATGGATCAGAAGCCATATTACCCATCGAAGTTGAAATTCCATCCCTTCGTGTATCACTTAGAGGTATTATTTCAGATGAAGACTATAGGGTATCTAGGCTGCAGGAACTGGAATTGCTAGATGAGCGTCGTCAACAAGCTGTTAATCATCTAATAGCTTATCAACAGAGGATGTCAAGAAATTACAATCACAGGGTAAAACCGCGGGTCTTTCAGGTTGGTGACTTGGTACTAAAGGAGAACCCTAGGAATCAACAAGATAGGGAGAATAAAGGAAAATTTGAGCCTAACTAGCTTGGTCCCTTTGTCGTCATATCGGTGTATGGATCAGAAGCATATCAGTTATCAACGTCAGAAGGGGATCTGTTTGATGAACCTATCAACAGTATTCATCTCAGAAAATTCTATGCTTAAAACTCCTAGCACATGGGGAAAACTTTTGAAAATTGTTTCCTTGGTGAAAACCTGGCAAACAGGCATCTTGGCAAACAGAAAAATACAAAAAAAAAAAAAGAGAAAAGAAAAGAAAAGAAAGAAAAATACAAAAATGAGGAAAATACAAAAAACACAAAGGGTATAATCAAAGCATATGGTGAAAACCTGGAAACAGGCATCGTATGTGATTCTAAGATAAACTTTCCCATCTATTTGGATATATGTCAGGATCATTCCTCTACAAATCAGTATCAATTCATATCATATCATTCGTCTGGCCATCATTACATCCATTATCAAAATCATGTCGCATGGTCAACATATCACTCCATAGCTTGGGGGCAACATCTGGATATCATTAGAGGCAATACAAACGTATCAATTTCACCAATCTGGGAATACAACAGTATGGCAGAAATCGAAAACAAGATCAAAGCGCAATATCAATCATCATCAGAAAGGCATCAACCATCCATATCATATCGAAAATCCAAAAAACATGTCAAAAAGGTAAGTCTGAAAAAGAAACATTCAAAAAAAAAAAAAAACATAGGTCTGAGTCAGTCGAACTATGTGGTCTCTACGTGTGTAACGTAGGCAAGGCTAATCTTAAATCAGCCCCTGAGACCCCTAAGATAGGTTACTAGGTTAGGTCTTTTAGTCAATAATCTTGAAAATTCAAAAACATGTCAAAATCAAGATGGATGATCTAAAATCTGAATAATGAATGGAACACTCTAAGTAAACAATGGATAAATTGTACCTTTTGATTATCATTTCTTTGGAGTAACTCAATGATGTATTAAACTAGAGGAACAAGGAAAAAAAATGGTATTTTTATTGTCTGTTGTCTGTACGTTAATCATATAAATGTGTGAATTGTCGAGGGATGTGCTATGCAAATGTATCATTGATGACATTCAAAATTCACACATTGAAATGATAAATCACTGCTTGTTTACGCAATGAATGCTCAAGTCATCTCAGTTCAATTATACCTCGATGCTTGTGTTCAATTGCAATATCAAAAATCATGAAGGTAGTACTCAGGTCGTCATTGGTCTAACACAACCATCGACGCTTGTCTTCACTTTCAACATTTAATAAAGCTCTATGATGATAACAAGCACAAAAAAACTATTAAAATGACATCTGTTTTGCATATCATTGCATGATTAAATTAGATTGCATTCATCATCATTCATTATCTACAGAGTATTTGTTGCATAAAGGACTCCAATCAATGATTATCTAATCTACAAATAAGACTGAGTATACTTGACATAAAATCCAAATTCATCATCATTTACTATATAGTTACAAATCATCATCTCATCATTAAAATTTTCATCATTTCATCATCCATACACATTTTTTTTGCATCATAATAGACATACATTTATCAAATACATCGTGCATTTACATCATCACTTTCATTACATCATCATTATTATTATGTTATTGATACAATCATGGATCCATACATTTAATAAATGAAATCACATCATTATTATCATCCATTATCATTCATCATCATCATATTTGAAAAAAGAAAAGAAAAGGGCATTTATCCATCCATCCATACATATTATCACATTTTGATCACATCATATATCCATATATCATATATTCTACACATGCATTTATCATGGCATCATTGCATTAAAATAAATAATCATTCATATACATCATCACATTTAGAATTAAATCATCACAAAATCATATAATAAAAGAATCCATCACATAGAAATCATAAAGCCATCGTCATATCATATCAACTGCATCTCATATATATATCACAAAATGTCAAGTATACAATGAAGTCTGGTCTACAAAATACATCATCATACAATGAGCTACATCATAAAATACATCATAGAGGATCACAATGGCATCTATGACCTACTACTGTCAGAGTGAGTAGGCCTAACAGGACCTGTACCACTACCACCACAACCCCCAGAAAGACCCGGATCTCTGGAATCTCTGTGTGGAGGCTGTGTCGCCCCCTCACTGACTGTCCATGTGTGAGTTCGCCCAAATCTCGATAGGGAATAACTGACTCGACGCTCGGTAGGCACTACATCATGATACCAGCCTCTGTAGAACTCGGCCTCTTGGCCAACCTGCAGAACCTCTCTCATATAATCATCTATGGAGGTGCCATCGGCCAATCTCTGGAGAGTCTCAGCTGTCTCATGTACCCTCTCGGCAATCTGCGAAGCACTATCTCGCTCTGTTGTCAGGGTATCAACCTGTGTCTGCATGGCGGCTAACTGACCCTGTACCTGTGCTAAGGCCTGTGCCTGTGTCTGCATCTGGGTTTGAGTCTGCACAAGCATACCCCAAGCCTGTACCAACTGCCCCTGCAAAGTCTGGACCTGTGCTTGGAGCCCTGCTATCTGCCTCTGCTGCCCGACTGTTGGCACTGTCACTGCCTGCCTCTTATGAGGCCTACTAGAAGGAGCATTGCTAATACCTGACCCTGCCACTCTGCCTCCTCCACTGCCGCCATCACTATCATCACTGCTGATGTTAGAGCTCCCACTGCTATTTGAGCCATTGCTAGATGAAGAATCATCTCCACCCCTACTATCTGTAGAACCCTCTCCCACATCCTCCTCTACAGGTAAAGGTGTCGGTTCATCAAGAATAGTAATGCGAGGATGGGGGACCAAAGCCAAGAATGCTGCGTAATCCTCTGTCACAGCTGCCTCTCTGCATGTCCCAAGGAGATGGTTGTAATGACCTGTATCCCTCTACAATGATGTCATAGGACAGTGTGGGACCACAATCTGGAATATCCATCTATCATCGTGCATAGTGGGCTACTCCCTATGGCATGCACTGAACAATGCCATACTGCCTATATACCTGACGAAGCAAGAATCTCTCTAATGCGAATGGAGTCCGACCAATGAGGTACATCGAATCACAAAGATATCCCAATAATACACCATCCTCATCCCACTCCTCACAGTCAAGGTATGGATGCCAGATAACTGTCTCAGTGTCATCAAACACTTGTCTCTAGTGCTCTAACTTGCCCATCCGGGCCTATGTGAATCAACCGCTATATCTAAAAACATTCGGTCTATCGGTTGGTCTATCTGCAACTGGAAATGGCCGACAAATAGTGAAATGCTCCCAAGCCCACACCTGTAGCAGGGTCATCCCTGTTGATAAACTACGTGCACCTAGGTACACAACTAAGTGTAGATCGTGATAAAGATGTGCTAACATGCACATCCCCCACACATATCTGGTACCATGTACCATCATGCTCTCAAGAGTCCGACCCCAGCCAACGAGGAATCCCTTTGACCTGCGATAGGGCAAAAGAAACCTCCAATGAATCCAACTAGCACTATTGGTAGTGTCACATAAGAATCCGCAATCCTCCGCCATCGAACGCTCGGACCCTCTATTTCCCGATCCTGAAAAACTCTGTGGAGAGCATCTCTATTGCTGGTCCCATGGGAATCATAACTAACAATCTCCCCCATGAATGGAATGTGCAATATATGCCACACATCCTCTAGTGTGATTGTCATCTCGCCAGTGGGTAAATAAAAGGTGTTATGGTCACTATGCCACCTCTCAGCCAACGCGGTCCTAATTTGGAGTATATCAAGCAAGCTCATAAGGCCACAATGGCCTATCACCTGAAGCTCATCTGGTCTCAAATGAGGTATCAAATCTATAGTCTGAGGAAACCTCTCTCACATCTGGAGAGTACCCAGATCCTCCTATTATCATAACGAAAAATCCACAATCAGTGAACTATGTCAAGAATCAAACATCATTCTACTATCAAGTCTATTTCAAAAGCTTTGGTATGAATTTTCGATCAAAATTCATACGCAAACATCCAACCTCACCTATCATAAGGTTCATAAAAACATTATCTAGATCTCGCCTATCATGAGATTTATCAGATATTGAATCAAACCTCACCTATCATGAGGTTCATCAAAACATTATCTAGATCTTGCCTATCATGAGATTTATCAGATATTGAATCATTTCCTCGCCTATAATGAGGATCAACAAGAAATAGGATTTTCTTCTCGCCTATCATGAGAGTTAGTCTTGCTTAAATCATCAAATCCAACATCGAGAATGTGGATTGTCAATCATACCAATCAGGAGAATGGACATGATTGGAATTGATGAAATCAAGGTTCATTAAGTCAAAAATTTTAATTCTGACATGGAAGCGCTAAAACCATGAAAGCGCTATTTCAGCACTCTGAAGCGCTAAAACCATGAAAGTGCTATTTCAACACTCTGAAGCGCTAAAACAGGCTTCCAAAGCGCTAAAAGTCCCGAAGTGCTAATTTTTTGCATCAAAGCACCAAAACAGGCCGTCAAAGCACCGCTTTACCAGAAGTGCTAGAACAGACCTTGAAAGCGTTAATCCACCGACTCAAAGCATTGAAAGTCTCAAAGCACTAAAATCCAGCTTCAAAGCGCTAATTCTTGACTCCTAAGCACTAAATCATTGAAAGCGCTACTTTACCAACTAAAAGTGCTAGAGTTTTAAACGCAAGTGCTAAAACTCAAAACGCTAGACTACCTACTGGAAGCACTACATCGAAATGTAAGCCCTACAACACGGCTTGAAAGCGTTGAAACAGACCTAGACACACCTAGACACTAAAACGCATAAAAAATAGAAATGCACGAATTACGAGGAGGTCGAGGGGTACATACCGGAGGTCCATACGCAGAAAGCCATCGGTGACATCGAACGTGCTCAAATCAGTGAGTGTGGTAGGGGATAGACATCTCGCTCCAACTGGCAGAAAAGTCTTTATCACTATGAATTTTTGAACTCAAAAAGCAAATATGACTTTGAAAATGACCTTTTAGCACTATTTATAATTTTTGAAAGGTATTTTTGGTGGATTTTATTACATTTTGATTAATTTTATCCATGAAATTAATTAAAACTCATCTGAAAGCTCTATTTCTTCATCATTTTGTCGGGAGATAAATTATTTTATTATCAAAACATCATGAAAACATCGAAAAATCATCAAATTTTTGAAAAATTCTAAAAATCATCACATCATTAATTTATCTCCCGAGGGGGCATATTATCATCAATTATCTGAAAATCAATGTTTGGGGCATGTCTGGGGCATACGGAATTATTTTTTTGAAATCATCAATCATGGCAGTAGCAGCAAAATATTTCTTCAAAGCAACGCATAAACACATCACTTCGAAGAGGGGCAAAATGTATACACCTAGAATTGGTCTGGAGCATCCTATTAATTAAATACAAATTATTTGATTAATTATCCTATTTTCCTCTACTATTGCATAAATAGAAATATTTATTTAAATAGTTCACGTTCACATTGCATTTAAATTCTTCTAGTATTCATCTTAATTAAATAAACAAAATTAAATACTTTATTCGATTTAATTATCACATCCCTATTTTATTCTATCACATCAATTCTAAATTAATTAAATAAAGACAAAACACTTTATTTATTAATTGCCATATTCTTCTATTTAATTTAATAAACAACTATCCTATAGTTTTTTTTATTAAATTATTTATCTCCCTTTTCCTAATTTAAATAAATCAAAAATATTTGAATTAGAGCATAAGGAATATTCCAATCTACATTTCCTCAAAAATGAATTAGATTTCCTATGTCTAAACCATGTCTAAACCATGTCTAAAATATGTCAAAATTAATTGATTGAAACTTCACGGGAAGTTTTGGAGACAAATTGGAGACAAATTTGGAATTTGATCTCTCAATCCCCCTCCATCAATCCTTCCTCTTCTCTTGCCTGGTGTTTTTATGGGTAGAGACAATCTCCATCTTTCTCTAATCTCCTCCATCTCTCACCATTCAATTCTCCAGATTGAATCTAAGCCTCTCAAAGCTTTCCCTATGCATTTCTACAGCCAAGAAATCTATAAATAAAGCCTCATTGAACCAAGAAAAGGATCCAGATAATCAAGCTTTTGCACTCTTACTCTGCAGGAATCCAGACTTCAAACATCAAGCATTCACACATCAAGCATCAAGCAATCAAGCTTTCACAACCATGGCTGCCTCCTATAGCTGCAATTATTTGTTTCACATCAATATCATGCTAGTTTAATTGATTTATCATTTAACATTACATTATCATTATGTCGTTCTTCAGATAGTCATTTTAATAGTCTTATTTGTGTACACAATCTGAGAGCAATTTAGATTTAATAAATCTTTGAGGATAGAGAACACTATGACACTTTCATTTGATTACTGTTTTGAATTCGTTCAATTGGTTTAATAATTGATGTAATGTCTTATTAAGAAGTGTTTTAATCTTATTCACATATTCACCACTTACATTAACCTTGAGAGAGTAGGACTTGGCAAAAGGAATTTGATATGGCTATTGTTTTCAAATAATTTAAGCGGGATGTACTCCACATTGACACCATTCCTCAATCTTCGCTTGATGGCATCTAGTAATGGTTGAACTCCATGGATATAAAGTATTATGAAAGTAGAATGAACTTGAATTGGCGGCCAATTTTCAAGACTATTACTGATGATCCAGATAAATTTATTGAAGATGGTGGTTGGGAATTTTTAAATATGGAAGCTACTGATCAGAGCTAGGAAGAGCATGCCAATAAAAAAAACTTGAATGATGGATTGTGACCTCAAGTTAAAGACAAAGAATAATATATATTTGGATGATACAATTTGATAGGTTCATTATTTTGATATCATTTTTCTGTTATATATCTAATATTACAACATATGAAATGAAACTATAATCATATTACATCATATCTAAGTGCACATACCATAATAAAATTTTAAAACAGTTATAGCTAATATGTCATTCCAATGATGTAAAACATGCAACAATTCTAATAAAAGTTAGTAAAATATGCCAAAATTTGGTGGAAGAGGAAGAAAGATGATTGGAACTTTGGAGGCCCACCATAATGGATTTCGATATTCAACCATGAGAGCAAAATAGAGAGCTTATATAATATATCAAAACATTAAGAATGAATTCTTCCAGCCAGCGAAGAAGGAGATGATAACTTTGCTTCATTTTCATTTGCTTAACCATATCATGGTGTGAACCAAGAAGACCAAGGATGTCCAGCTTTATGTGGAGGTAATGGATGTGTTCCAAAATTTAGGAGGTGAAAGAAGTTCAATGTATGATCTTGATGAAATTGAGGAAGAACAATGATAGAGGAACAAGAAAAATAATGTCAATGCAGAGTTTCAATGATTTGTCAAGTGAGTAACGAAGCTATGGGAGCAGCCTCATCTAAAAGATTTTGAAATAGAGTTTGATATACCATTTACAAATCTTGGTTTTCATGGAGTTCCTTTCAAACCATTTGCTTTTATTGTTCCTACGGTAGACTGTTTGGTAGAGTTGGTGGAATTACCTTTCTTAGCAATCACTATTAGTGAGATTGAGATTGTTAACCTTGAGAGAGTATGACTTGGGCAAAAGGAATTTGATATGGATATTGTTTTCAAATACTTCAAGTGGCATGTACTCTGCATTGATGCCATTCCTCAATCTTTGCTTGATGGAATCAAGGCATGGCTGAACTCCATGGATATAAAGTATTATGAAAGCATAATGAACTTGAATTGGTAGCCAATTTTGAAGACTATTACTGATGATCCAGATAAATTTATTGAAGATTGTGGTTGGAAATTTTTTAATATGGAAGTTAGTGATCAGAGCTAGGAAGACCATGCCAATAAATACAACTTGAATGATGGACAGTAATAAACCCATATCTTAGTTTGCATGACTGTCCTAAGGTTTTCATGAAGGATGGTAGGATATGCCTCAATAGAAGACAGTCATATAGCTTTTCTTATTTAAGTAGCTCTAAATATTTGGGCAGTGAAGACAAATGGTTTATGACAAGAAGAGAAACAATGGCAAAAATGAGGGTTTTGAGATTAGAAATAATGACAAATGATTTAAGATGAAGAAGCACCCTGTTAATGTGAAAAAGGACAACACTGTTAAGAAAAGATAATGGGAAAAAGGAATAGTACAATCTTCAAAGTATGGGTATGTCATAGACAACATATTACAATGATAGATCATACATGCTTTTTGAACCTGGGACTAGTATTAATGATGGGTTTTAGGGGCAGCATCAAGGGTTCCACGCAAGACACAAGGTATACAATGCATGCAACAAATTGAAGAACAACAAAGTAGAGAAGATATTCAAAGGGAAACCATGAGATGCAAAGTTGCAAGGAGAATTCCAGTGGTGTTTCTTGTCTTTATGAGGAGATCATGCCATGCATTGTACATGGAGATGGATGCAATAGTTTCCTATACCCTTCTAGAGTGTTGGTAGAATCACTTGATATGGATTAATTGAATGATGGAGTTAAATGTATATCACAACCTAAAGATGCATAAGAATGACAAATGGTAAAATATACATAAGGGGGAAGGTCTATGAAGTGAAAGAATATTCCAGTCAAACCATAATTTTATGATGATGATACAGAATACTAGAATCCACATTCATGTCTTATGCCTTGTGGAAGTCTCTGTGGATGCAGTGATAGGGTTCAATAAAAAAGGGTGTATAAAGATTCCATGATGACAATTAAATGCACAGAGAGAAAGGACTATCATTATAGAGGTAGAGTACAATGGACTTTCCTTATCAAGACACCATGAAAAGGTAGTAAGCTACAACAAGAGTGAGTATTATGCATGATAAGGTTGCATTCAAGAGACAGTTGGTAAAGAGCATGAGTAGGAGATCATCGAAGTATTCATGAGTTAAAATAGTCAAGGGGTTAAACATTCAATTTGATTCAACACTATATCCAACTAAGTTATTGAAAGTCAACTATTGATACCTCATTCTCCATCCAAATTACAAAATCGGTCCAATTTTTTGTTTGTAACATTTCCTTTTGAAATTGCTTTGGATGGTGGCCATATTTCTCCTCCTATCAAAACATGGCACATGGACTAGGTAAACTAATTAATATGCAATCATTTACTTTTTCCTAGGAAATAAAAAAATATCATTTAACATATTAAATATACTTACAAATGTACAGATCAAGGCCTGTAAACCTTTCTGGCCACTGTGATGTGTGGCACAAATTTTGTTACATCTAACCTTAGAGGCCTTTTCCTAAAACATATACTAATTCAATTTAACTATGCACAAATAAAATTTAAAAATTGTTTAATAAATTTGATATAATCTTATGAGAAAATTCAAATACCTAAGTACTCTCCTCAATGAACTTCCTTCGTGCATCAGACTTCTCATATGCTTTTACAAGCTATTTTCATACTTACATCAATTGGCCTTTTTTTGAGCCTTAGCTCAAGATGGATTTTTTTTATCTTATTTGTTTGCTTGCACCAAAATCTCTTGCAGTTTTGAGACATTAATAGCTTTAACTTCTTTACAGACCAACCTCTTCCAAATTCAGTCTCCATGTCATAGATAGCTGCTTTTTCTAGGTGCATGAGTATCTTTGAGAATAGAAAATGTAGATGGTCTTTGAACCATTGAAGGCATGATTCCTTCAACCTATTCACAAATGTTTTTCCAGCATCCATCATTCGAACTTCCCCTAAAACCACATCATATTCTATCTTGGTATCATAGCTACCAATGCAAGATGAAAAACATGGCTTGGTGGAAGAAATATTTGTCCCAGAAGTGGCCGAGACATTAGAAGTCTATGCTCCTTATTCCACATTCTTAGAGTTTATTGTTATTGATTTCCTCTTGGATCTTTTGCTTGATCTAGGACTAGTTGGGGAATCAATTGATTCCCTTTGACATAGTTGATTTGTTTGCAATGTTTGAGGGGCTTTACCAGATCATTTTTCTATGTATCTAGCAAGCATTGTCAAGTCCACACCATCCAATTTGGTCACTGCCTATAGCCCCAATATGGAAGCTAATTCCTCTTTATCTTTGTCAATCTCATGCCCCTATATATATATTTTAAATTAAATTTCTTCTTTTAAATGTACAAATAAAAAACTAAAAATCAAAGAAACAATGGAAACTTTTATAAATCTATAAATTGACAATGAATTACCTCATCGTGGCTAGAGTCTGCTCCCTTTGCTCCCTTCCCTATATTGCTTGATATATGTAGTGAATTCAATAATGACCATGTCAAAAGCCCTACTTGGTACCAGATCATAAATGACAAACCATTCAAAACCCACACACAAAGGAAATGGAACAAGCTTGAATTCATAATTTCAATACAAAACACAAGACGCACCTTAAATCTCCATTCAAAAAATAAATCTATTGAAACCTTCATTACACATGATAGTGAAATGGTAGGGAATTCAAACCTTGATTTGGGAAATCAGAGTGAAGCACATAGGTTGCACCCAATGAAAACCGTGGGCTGATGATGAAAGGAATCCACATGGAATACACGCAAACCCTAGTCTTCAATTCATCAAAATATGCAAAAGTTCTTCAAAATGCAAGTTCTTTAGGTAGCATTTTTCCCTTTTTTCTCCTCTCTTCCTTCATGCGGAATTTTTCTCCTCTCTTTCTTCGCATGACGTTTTTCTCCTCTCATCTTTTCGTGCATGCAAAAAGTTTTTATTTTTTGCTTTTTGCTTTTTTTTTTTGTTTTAGCCCTAAATGTAACATTTTGGGGAGCAAAAGGTGGCGCAAAGTGCACCTAATTTAGCACCTAGAAGTGAAAAATTATGTATTTTTCTTGGAAGTGGGTCTTCATTTGAAGCTAACTTTTAAATGAAGATTTATTTTTTCTGTAATCTCTTTGATCCCACTATCCCACCCTTATTTAATGTATTATTGATAGATCATGCATCATGTATTATCATATATATTTGTCTATTGGTGCACAGTTGTTATGTGACTATTGTCATATATTACAGGATCTAGAGGAGGCCATGGAGAGAGGATGTGGATGACGTAGAAATGATAAATCACAGAGAGGAAAGTGGGTGGAAATAAATATGAAAACAGAATCTACAAATGCAATAGAGGTAAGAAGAGAAAGAAACCTCAACCAAAGGAGGAAGGTGTTTATGAATTCACAAATGCTACAACATAGAGGAGATAAATTCATTTTTCTATCCATGAGGCCTTTGAGGTAAAACTTATTGGTTGAAAATGTGCATGAATGGTGATTAAATGTGATTCTATGATCAAGGGAAAAGCCTGAAAATTAGGATGGCCAAAACATGATATCAATATGTCAAATATATGACTAAAGTGAGGTTTTGTGTTGGATAGCATATTCGTTGAAATGATATAATTGGTGTACTTAACATTATTTACTATATTGTGCATTATAGGGGCGAGATGAGGCCATGGCAATAGATCGTGTCATATCAAATGAGGACATAATGGATGAAGCAGGACATCAGGTACTCAAATGTTGACTTAACTTACGAAAAAATGATTTGATGGCATTTTGTGATACATCCATCTCTTTTCATAGTATTAGTGAAATTTGTAATGTATTATCCAATCTTGACATAAGTTAATGCATGTTGTTGATTATTTTAGATGGAGATTAGAGCAAATGCAGAGCCTAAGCGTTCAACTAGCAAAAGAACAAGATATGTACGTGGACGTGGATATAAAACTATTAAATCGCATAAAGGACAGTGGGTGGAAGAGGATATGAAAATGGATTCTGTAGACACAAAAAATCATTGCATTGAACAAGAGGTTGGTTAGGACTATAGTACATGGGATGAATACTTTGAGAAAATTGTTGTTTGTGGATGTTTTGTATGTCATGGAAAGAAACAATTCAAACGAGTGATTGTACAAAAATATTACATATATGATGAGCTTCCAGTCAATAGTATGCATCCTACAACTAATTCAAATCCAATAGGAATTGTGGTAAGGAATTTTCCAATTTGATATAAATAACATGTATACTTTGTTTAAACATTGTTTTATATTATTTAAAATAATTAATTTTTTTCTTAATGAATACTTGCAAGATAAAGTTCTTGATTTAAAGTTTCTTGGATCACCAAATTCTAGCCTAGAGGACAATGATCATTTATTAGATGATACATCTAACAAAAATATGTGCCAATATACCAGCTCGGAAGATGAGGAATTGATGAAAACAAGTAACAAAACAAGAACCGATTTAAAGATGCATAATTTTCTTAAACACAAGGGGGAGGTGGACTATATACCCTATGAAAATGAATGTGATGGAGATGATGACTTTCCCCTGAGTTTGAGATCAATTTACAACGATAAATTTTATCGTCAACTATATTGTGCTTGGCCTAGTGATCAACAACTACCTAGAGTGTATGAGGTGTTTCAATTTTTGGGATACAACTACATGATATGACCCTCCAATATTCATGGAGAAAATATAGGCCTCTTTATTTTCCAAAATGTACATGTGGGATCTAAACATAAAAACAATTTAGAACAAACTGCTAGGAGATTAATGTCATATTATGGTCCATCATATTACAGTGGTGACTGGAGAAGGCTAACAGAATATAAGTCTAGCATGTCAACATATTGTCTAAATTAGAATATTTATACACATCGTCTCCAATTGGAAAGAAGAAAAGAAATAAATAGAGATCATCTTATGTATATAGATGGACGTACATACACACACAAAAATATTGTAGGATTTATAAATAGTAGTAATGGAAGGGACCCTGAACTAGTGTTTTATAAACTATGTTGTCAAAAATGTGTTTTATTTAAATTATTGTATAAAAAAGGTAGTCTATAAAATAATGTTCCATTATTCAATTAATGTATATTTGTTCATACAATTTATATTTATATTTTTTAAGCCATATTTGATTATATTTCTTTAAAATTGATACATTTATGATTTATCCAATTATTGTGAAACATTAAATAATGCTTGCATTTTTTGATAGGTAGAAGATGTAGATGAAACACATAGTAATACCCAAGATCCAACTGGGTTATTAAGATTTGGAGGGGATGATCCAAACCATCCTTTAAACAATACCAGGGCAAAAAGAGCAAGATTGAAGAGAACACTACCAACTAAGAAATTTGAAGAGTTGATGAGATCCACATACACTGATGACATGCCACCTAGCCTTAATGATGATGATCATGATAGTGAAAATGTAGTGCATGAAGAAGGATTGAATGAAATGCTTACAATTTTATTTGGGGATGGAAACAATGATGACAATAATGAACATATGCATGAGAATAACGATGGTAGTAGGGGTGATTACCACCAATGTAATGTTGATGATAACAACCTAAAAGACTCCATCAAGCAAGCAACAAAGACACATGTGTTCAAATCGGGTGCAAGTAGAACCTCAAAACTGGCATGTACATTAATATTATTATAAATCAAGTCACTATTTGGTTGGTCAGACAAAGGATTCACTACCCTACTAAAGTGAGTTGAAATCTATTTCTTACTTTGCATTGTCAATTGGTGTACATAATTCGTAAACATTCATCAACTTCATTTATATTTCTTTAAGGGGATTTTAAAACCATATATTTTATATAAACAGTCCTAGTATAGATTGACATATCAAACATGTTCATCATAAGTTAAATATTCAATTGATTTAATCTCTGGCAATCTTACAGGGCACTAAAAACTAAAATATTCCCTGAAGAGAATGTGTTTCCATCAACTTACAAAGATGCATGTCTATTGTTGGTTGATTTGGGGATTGAATATAAGAAAATTCATTCATGTAAACATGATTGCATTTTATATAGAGATGAATATCAAAACAAGGTAGAATGCCATGTATGAAAAGAGTAGAGATATTGTACAGATGTTTCATTGCAATTCACTTGCACAATCTATGGAATTACACGTAAATAAAAAGAGTAAAGATGGATTCATGCAAATTCCAATTGACTCCAAACCAATGAAACACAAAGGAAAAATGACCAAGAAAATTTAAAAATGAACCTCGTAGTATCAGGTTTGGTCTTGCAATTGATGGAGTGTGCCCATTCTCTTTCCCGAGCTCAAATTATAGTGTTTGGACAATTGGATTGATATTATACAATATTTCCCCATGGATGAATGTTATAAAGGAGCACCTTAAGCTGACTCTCATTGTTCCAGGAAAACACCAAGTTAAAAACATGGATGTTTATCTTGCACTTTTTACTGATGAGATGCAATTGCTATGGAAAGGCATGCAAATGTATGACATATCAAATCCTCCATAAAATAGGTCCTTCATGTTGTATGGTGTGCTATGTTGAACTATTCATGATTTCCCAGGACTTGGTGTTTGTTCTGGTAAGATAAAATATTTACATATTTACACTCATAATTTATTTTCATCCCAACTTTCATACTTAGTTTTATACTATTTTTTTGATGTTATTAACATTACTTATTGAATTGCAAGGCTTCAAAAAAAGGGGATATTTGTATGTCCAAGATGTGTAGAACAATTTCAAGGGCGGTATTCTGTAGATCTACATAAATTTATTTACGCAAACAACATGGTTTTTCTACCACTAGATCATAAATTTAGAAATCGCCTGAAGAATCAATTTGATGGAAATTTTGAAAATAGAGGCCCTCCCATGATTATGGGTCTAGGCGATTGACTTAAGAAGTATGAAGATGTTGAATTGAAAGCTTGGGAGGATTTTTTTGATCAGGGTGATTCAATTGAAGAACCAAAACAAGTTGTAGTTAATATGCTAGAAGAAATGAAAGAGAAATCCATATTTTATAAGCTCCCTTACTAGAAGGATCTATTAATATCTCACCTATTAGATCCCATGCACATCTTCAAAAATATCCCAAATTCTATTTTTTGACATATATCAGGCAAAGAGAAGGAAACCTTGTGTTTGAGGAGAGGTATTGCTCTTTCATGTACCAAAATTGATAGAAAACATTTTTGGCCAAATAGGGAAAATGAAACATATGCAAAAGCTCCATGGATTTTGAGAAAAAAGAGCTAAACCAATTAAAAAATTTCATTCATTCAATAAGGACACCTACTGGCTATGGGTCATCATTGGATAAAGCTTTTATAGTTGATGGACATATCACAAGATTTAAAACATATGATTTTCATAATTTTATGAAGGTATTATATATCATAATTTAACATTTACTGGTAGCATTGATTAAGTACTAAATATATTTTGATATTTTGTTGTGTGAGAAAAGATTACTAATGACCTTTTCATAAATGTGTTTGATAGCATATCATACCATTGGCAATTAGGGGGGATTCATGTCTTACAGTTGACTTAAGAAATGCCATAAGTCAATCGTCAGCATTTACAAGGTATGTGGTTATATGAAATGTTCATGTGTGAGAGACATAGAGATATTATATTACATTTTAATTTTTGACTAAAGTTTCATACTAATTTACTAATTCTTATATTAGGTGGGTGACCTCCAAGGAGATCCATGAACGTGAAGTGCCAAAATGGAAGAAGGAGATTGCAGAAATTGTATGTGTATTTGAAAAGGAGCTCCCTACAAGTTTCATGGACCTACAAGTCCATTTACTTATACACATAGTCAATGGCATTGAATTGGAAGGTGTCATATCAACGAGGTGGATGTTTTTCTTTGAGAGGTATATGAAAAATCTAATAAGATATGTCTGAAAAAGGAGCATCTAGGGGGTTGCATGGCTAAAGGGTATTTATTGAATGAAGCATTTTTCTTCCTGTGTGAATTCCTTGGTAAGTATTTTGAATATGGGCCACACTTCTAGGATGAAGAACGAGCATCAGATTTTATTGATGGAGAAAAACCACAATCTAATGGTGCTCAAGTAGAAATTAGTAAATTCATGATCAATGTGGTTGTTTTTCTTGCAATCATTAATAAATACTCTATAATTTATTTGTCAAATTAACAGCATGACATTTGAAGTTTGAAATAAATATGTTGACATGTAATAGGTGTAGATGAAAGTGCTATACTTGACAAGTTCATTCTGTACCAAATGGACTTTATGAAAAAATGGATTGATTTGTATGATAAAAAGAGAGAAGAAGTGTTAGAAACAAGGAGATAGTTTAAGAGATCGAACCCAAGGAATACTCCACTTCCTAGTGATATGCTTGGGGAATGGGGCAAAGATTGAACACTAGAATGGGTTACTGAACAAATTCAAAATCAAATAGAAGATGCAGGTATAGATTCAAGCATAACGAAAGATGAAATCAACATGTCTAGAGGATGTGAAAGAAAGGTACAGTTGGAATTTTACAAAATTTTGTTTCCTTACAATTTTGACACTATTAACTATTTTAATATTTGTCATTATTATTTTTTTCACTGAAATAAATGGTCTTTCACAAGCGAGGAAATATCCAACAATGTGGGCATATGGTCGACATTATCATGTAGAAAGTGTAGATGTAAAGAGATGATCATTCGATTGTGGCATCATGGTTGACTTCAAGCAATCCAGTCGATCAAGCTCAAAAGATAAGAATATATAATTGAAGCGAATCTACAATATGTTGGGAAAATACAAGAAATTATTGAGTTGGATTACCACTCTTTTAAATTTTAAAGTGTAGATGGTATAAAGAATTTGAGAGGAAATGAAGAAATGATACCCATAGTGGATTGTTTTCTATAGATTCCTCATGCTTCCTACCAGAGGATAAGGAGCCTTATGTTCTACCAATTCATTGTGAGCAGGTATTTCTTTAACTCAAACAAGAAGCGGTAGTGATCATTAATCTATTAATTCATAGCTTATTGTGAATATATGTATGTGTTTATAAATTAATAAAAAAATGATAACATACATCTAATATATGTATGTCATTCATGTGCAAGTTTTTTTCTATGAAGATATTTTGGACCCGAAATGGATATTTTCATAAATTATGATCCAATATTAAGGCATGTATTTGACGATGCATTAGTGGATACTGAGCAAAAAAATGATGGCCAAAAAAATGAGAGAGAGGGATTAGAGAACATTGAAGAAATTGACATCCATCCAACAATCCAGAGTTAGATGATGTTATGGAAGACAACAATATTGATGGTATAGAAAATGATGATCCAAATACATTTGGTAACAATATAGATGGTCTACAGTCAAATTTCAATGATGATGAAGATGATGCAGGTCAAGATGAGGATGATGATAATATTGAATACTTGAAAGAACATATGAACATTGACAATGATACACTGGATGATATTGTAGCAAACAATAATATAATCACCAAGACTTCTAATTTTTCAGAATTATTTGCAATCTATGTTTAAAAAGGATAATTCTTATGGCCTAAACTTTGAAATGCTTCAGTAATATTATTTGTGTCAATACAAATTACCTATTGCAATATACTTAAATTGTTCAATATTTGGCATGAATTGTTGGTAGAAAAATTTAGGATTACTTGGATGCTTCTCCCATTCATTTTGTATCAACATATATTCATGAAGACACAAAAGTTAAAATATTAATGCATGTAACTCACAATTATTTAAATAAGAAAATTTCTTATCTTTATTATTTTAAAATAATTTCAATTTTTATGTTGAACATGTAATAAGGCAAAATAAGCTCAATTTTTTAAAAAATTTAGCAGTTCTACCAACATCCATAGTAAATGCTTTACTATATCAGCATATTCATTCATATAAGCACAATATTGAGGCTCAATATAAACTGATATTCATTCAAATATAAGAAGAAATAAGCATGGAAAACATAAGAAAAATACAGAATGATAACACAGTCATGGAGAATCTTTGATAATAAGATGTTCTCCATTATATTTCTTCAATTGATATACATTAATAAGATAAGTCTTCAAAATGTGAAGGTGGATGAGTGGAATATGAAACCTATCTACTTCTACTGGTGGCGATGGAAATGATATATGATGATGATAATTTAAAACTAGGCCTTGGTTTCTTATTTCTATAGGAAGCAACAAGCTAGAGGCCTTTTACAAAAAGAGATGAACTTTCATAACTACTTTTACTAACAACTATTTAATTAGCATAATTAAGAAAATAACAAGACTTGAGACATTTTGACATATGGTTTCATTATTCGATGTAGAAGACTCGTGATCATTGATCTAGCAAAGTCTTCCTCTCCATAATGATGTCCAAATGCTCTCGCCTCAGTGTCCAATTCTTCTAAAGCCAACAATTATTTAATTAGCATAATTAAGGAAATAACAAGACTTAAGAAATTTTGACATATGGTTCATTTATTCAACATAGAAGATTCATGATCATCGATCTAGAAAAGTCTTCCTCTCCATGATGAACATCCAAATTCTCTCACCTCAATGTCCTATTCTTCTAAAACCAAATAATTTTCCTCCCACTGATACACTATAAAATCTGATAGCCACTTATATTCTTGGATCTTTGGGATGTTTGCAAGATGAGTTTTCCATCGACTATCTAGTAATGCCTTTGTATCATTGAGAAAATTTAGGTATCTTGCATCAAGAACAATCAACCCATCCATGATATGATTTAGCTTGTAAAGATTGGTATGATCATCCTCTTGTATATGAGTTACACACATATGAATAACCTGACTGAATTCTTTCTTCCACTTATCCAAGACCTTCAACTGATCACCATATCTCACAATTTTAGGTATATACCATTGTTTCAAGGTATGGAATAAATCCATTGGTGTTACAATATTTTTATATTCCCCTTGTATATACTAAAATTCATCAATAATCATCTTCACATTTTTTGTAGTTGGCTTTAATTATGTGGGAGCATTAAGAATTATTTGTAGAACTTTGCATAACTTAGCCAAAGTGTGGTGAATAGGCTATCACCTTTTGAACAAAGGATCTAATACAAGCATATGTGTCTTTATTTGATCCATTTCCTACTGAAGTGTTTTATAACTATCATGCACATTCTCTAATTTATCCATAACTAATTTTATCATGTGTTCAAGAATATTTTCCATAACTTCACAAATTCGCCTTTTAACTTCATCCTAGGTTTGATTGCTGGCTTTGTTTACATCATCCACTTCCTTCTTTGGTTTTTTTACCTCTGTCTGTAGAAATGTTCTTCACAATATCCATTAGAGAAATAGGAGGCCTGTATAACACCATCTCCTTGCTTTGTGAGGGTCCTGCTCCTCTTAATTTTTCTTTCAATGACATTCTCCATGAACAATTTATTAACTTCATCATTTAGGAACCTTTGTTCCTTTTCATACTCCTTCAATCTATCTTCTAATCCCTTAACAATTTATTGAGTGAACATGGTTGAATGCATGGTCATTGTGGCTGCCTCCAAAGGGGTGGTGTCTTGTATTGTCCTTACCATCATTTCCCCTTTCATCCCTTGAATTGCATCCAATAATTTTTCCTTTTGTGTATTTTTTTGTTTGATCCATATGGCCAAGGTTTCAATCTTTGGGTGATGCAAGAGCATCCTTGTTTATTGGCAATCTTGCATCAACCAAAAAGAATATTTTCATTCAGTTTTATGCTTGTTCTTGTTTAAGTTGGTAGATCTGGTGTTTCTTCATTTTTTCTCACTAGACCTCGTAGATCTATGGTTTCATTGTGGATGTGTTCAATTGCCTTATTCCAATTTTTCAGCTCGATTTGATCTATTTCCGGCAAGTTATCACTTTTGGATCAATAATTTTTAGAACTAGCCTCAGAATAGTTTCAAACCTAATGATTAGTTGGATCGATCATGGATCTCTCCTGTAACTTGTGGATCCTCACGTTGTGTTTTGATTTTTTCCATGGAGTGCCCCTGACCTTAATTTTAGTTCCACACTTCATCATATGAATCTACCATGAAAGAAATTCAAAATTTCAGGCTGACCCATTCTTGCACATGTTACATTTCCTTCGTCAAAGATTGTAATGATCTTTGGCTGACGCAGATGTTTCTTGATCCGCAAATATGATATAAAGCTTGTAATGAATCATTAGGATACAAATCAATCAAGTTGAACTAGATTCAGAAGATTATAGAGTTTGATCTATAGGATTTTTTCTCACATGTATGAGCACATTATGTTGAGCATATTGTAATCAAGCCCATGAGCTGAATTTCTAAGCCCGGATGTGGCCAACTATATGTAATTGAATTTTTGAATGATAAGATTGTTTGTATCTACATTTGCCTCCATATTTCATGTTGCTTTTGTTGTGTTACTCTTGTTGCATGGTCTGGACTGTTCTCTTTGAGGACTCTCCTTTTGTTTCTGCACCAGATTGGTATCAGAGCGAGATTCATCCCTTGTGAGATCGTCAAAGTGCGTAGTTCTATTGAAAATTTGTTGTGGGATGGTGGATTGTGGATTTGACCTGCAATTGCAAAGGGCTTGTGTAAATATGGTGGGAAGAATAAATGGTAGAGGAAATGGAGCGTGTGGAAATGTACACCCAGTTGTAATGGAAATATTGAGAGGAATTGTTGCTAGATTGGAAGTAGTTGAAATAGCCCAAAGAAGAGGTCGACTAGTTGATGATGTGAGTGATGAAGAAGTTGCAAGAGAAGAGAAAACTAGCCTTGATCAGGAAGAAGAGAGATTCATAAGAGCCCTAATAAGAGTGAACACTGAGCCAAATTTCAATCCATTGGATTATAATGGTAAGTTGGATTTAGATGAATTGTTTGCTTGGATAAAAAAGATGGAGAAATACTTTGATTTTGAAGGTACCATGGATGACAAGAAGGTGAAATTCACTTGTACAAAGTTGAAAGGACATGCATCCCTTTGGTGGGAACATTTGCAAATAGATAGATAAAGAAAAGGAAAGTGGAATATAAAATCATTGGATCAGATGGTAAATAAGTTGAAGATAAAATTTATGCTTGCAGACTATCATATCAGTTTATTCTGAAAATTGCAAAATCTGAAGTAGAAAGAATCAAGTTTGACAGAGTATACTAAGGAGTTCTACAAGTTGAATATAAGATCTAGAAATTCAGAAGATGAGACTAAACAAGTAGCTACATATATGAATGGTTTGAGTTCATCTATACAAGATGTGATCATTATGATTAAGTTTTTGACTGTGGAAGAGGCATACCAATGTGCCTTAAAAGCATAAGAGAAGTTGAATAAAAGACATGAGCAGAGACAGAGAGGAAGAGGTGGAATATTTCAAAGAGGAAGAATATTTTTTGGAGGAGGAAGAGGACCTTTTTGCAAATCAGAATAAAGATAAGGAAGTCATCAAGAATGATAGTTCATACCATAGAGATGATCAAAAATATCACTGAAGAGGAGGATATGGTGGTTATAGGAATGAAGGATATAGAAAAGATAATAGAGGATAGGAGAAAAGAGTATTCAGAGGAACTTGTTATAAGTTTGGTGGAGGACATAGAGCATTTGAATGTAATCAGGGAGAAACAAGCAGAAGATAGAAAAATAGCAGAGAAGCCTTTGTTGAGGAGGATCATGATGGATCATCTAACAAACTAGAAGAAGGAGAAGTGTATGTGAAAATAAGAGTATTGTGTCAAAGTGAGATGGAGCAAGAACCATTGTAGAGAAAGAATTTGTTTCGGACCAGATGCAAGGTAGCTAGTAAATGTTTCAAAGTGATCATTGACAGTGGAAGCTCAGAGAACCTAGCTTCTGAAGAAATGGTGACCAAATTGAAGTTGGAAAGATTGAAAAACCCAAAGCCCTATTCGATAGCATGGATTCAAGATGAGAATAAGATACTGGTAAGTGAACAATGTTTGGTGAAATTGAAGATAGGAAATTAACATGATGAAGTTTTGTGTGATATCATGCCTATAGATGTCTCTCATATATTTTTGGGAAGACCTTGGCGGTATGATAGATAGGCTATTCATGGTGGAAAGAAGAACATATACACCATTGTTGATAATGGGATGAAGCAGACCTTGTTGCCATTAGAGGATGTCCATAAAATTGAGGTTTGTATGACTGCTATAATTTTTTTGGTTGATGGAAGGAGATTTCTAGATCGACTTAGACATAAGAACATGTGTTATTCCTTGGTTCCTAAGAAGGTTGAAGGCTTGAAGCCTATAGAAGAACAACTAGAGGAGATAAAGGAATTGCTGACAAAATATGAAGCTATCATTTCAGATAATGTACCTGATGGATTTCCACTTGTGAGGAGTATTAGTCATTACATGGATCTTATTCATGGAGCTAGTTTACCTAATAAAGAAGCACATCAGATGACATAGGCAGAGAATGAAGAATTGAATAGACAAGTACAAGATTTTTTGAGAAAAGGTTTGATGAGAGAAAGATTAAGTCCTTATGCATTACCTATTGTATTGGCACCTAAGAAGGATGGAGAATGGAGGATGTGTATAGAATCTAGAGCCATAAACAAGATCATAGTGAAGTATAAATTTCCTTTTCCTCAGATGGATGACATTATGGATTGTTTGAGTGGAGCTAAGTACTTTACAAAGATAGAATTGAAGAGTGGATATCATCATATCAGAATCACAGAAGGGGATGAGTGGAGAACCACATTCAAGACAAATGAAGGATTGTATGAGTGGTTGGTGATGCCTTTCGGACTAACAAATGCATCGAGTACTTTCATGAGGTTGATGAATGAGGTATTGAATAAATTCTTGGGTAAGTTTGTGATTGTCTATTTGGATGGCATCTTGATTTTCAAGTTGGCTAGAGAAGAACATTTTTTGCATATAAGACAAGTTTTGCAAAGGTTGAGGGAAGAATAGTTGTTGATAAACCTTAAGAAG
Organism: Sequoiadendron giganteum; assembly: GCA_007115665.2. Classification (NCBI taxonomy): domain Eukaryota; kingdom Viridiplantae; phylum Streptophyta; class Pinopsida; order Cupressales; family Cupressaceae; genus Sequoiadendron; species Sequoiadendron giganteum. The sequence continues at coordinate 428,389,046 of CM021100.1, forward strand.
TGTAGTTTCATGAAGGAAGAGTTAGTATATCTAGGATTTATGATATCATTTGATGGATTAAAGATGGATCTTGAGAAGGTAAGTTCTATTGTTGAATGGCCTACACCGAAAAGCATTGGAGAGGTAAGATCATTTCATAGATAGGCTACTTTCTACCGAAAGTTCATTAGGAATTTCAGTTCTATTTGTAGTCCTATGATAGAAACAATGAGAGGAGATAGGAAGGATTTTAGATGGACATTTGGAGCAGACAAAATTTTTGAGTTGTTGAAATAGAAGGTGACTGAGCAACCTGTGTTGGCTTTACCAGATTTTAGTAAGGTATTTCAAGAAGACTGTGATGCAAGTGGAAATACAATTGGAGCAATATTAAGTCAAGAAGGAAAACTAGTAGCCTATTTCAGTGAGAAGTTGAATGATACTAGGAAAATATATTCAGTGTATGATAAGGAGTTCTATGCCATAGTTAAACCCTTGAAGAAGTGGAGACATTACTTGTTATGTAAGTAATTTGTGTTGTATACAGATCATCAAGCTTTGCAATATTTGAACAATCAAGGTAAGTTGATTCAAAAGCACATGAGATGGGTAGAGTTCTTGCAAAGTTATACATTTGTTTTGAATCATAGGAGTGGAAATTCAAATAGAGTTGTTGATGCTTTAAGTAGGAGAAGGAATTTTCTGGCACAAATGAGAGTGGAAGTACTAGGCTTTGAAGAATTGAAGAACTTGTATGAGGAAGACCCGGATTTTGCAGAACCCTAGAGAACTTCTAAAGAACCAGTTTTGGAGGATAGAAGTCATTGGTTGGATTATTTCATTCAGGAGGATATATTGTTTAGAGGAAATTAGTTGTGTATACCCCAGAGTTCAATGAGGGATAACTTGGTGAAAGAGAAACATAGTGGAGGATAAGCAAGACACTTTGGAATTGATAAGATAGTAGAATTGGTAAGTGAGAATTAATTTTGGCCACACATTCATAAGGATGTTAGGAAATTTCTGTAGAGTTGTAGATTTTTTCAAGTTGCAAAAGGGATTAGTCAGAATGTTAGATTGTATAAACCTTTGACCATACCAGAAAGACCTTGGGAAGATATCAACATAGATTTCATACTTGGTTTGCCTAAGACACAGAGAGGCAATGATTTTGTATTTGTGGTGGTGGACAGATTTTATAAGATGGCACATTTCATACCTTGTAAGAAGACAACAAATGTAGTACATGTAGCAGACTTATTTTTCAAGGAAGTGGTCAGATAACATGGATTACCTAGGAGTATTGTTTCAGACAAAGATACAAAGTTTGTTGGTTATTTTTGGAGGAAACTTTGGAAGAAGTTGAAGAAAAATTTGAAGTTCAGTTCTACTTTTCACCCACAAATAGATGGATAGATAGAGGTAGTGAACAGGAGTTTGGGAAATTTGCTGAGATGTTTGGTTGGAGAAAATATCTAAAGTTAGGATTTAGTTCTTGCTCAAGTAGAGTTGTCCTACAATAATTTATTGAACAAGGGTACAAGGAAGAAACCTTTTGAGATTGTTACTAGAGTTCATACTAGAGGTATATCAGAGTTGCAAGACATCACTAAAGAAGATAAAAGGAGCGTAAAAGTAGAGGAATTTGCAGAACACATGAAGAAAGTGCATACTCAAGTGAAGAAACAATTGGAAGATATGAACCAGAAGTATAAGGAGCGAGTAGATGGAAAGAGGAGACATAAAGAATTAAAATTTGGAGATGAAGTGATGGTGTATTTTAGGAAAGAAATATTTCCAGTTGGTACATACAGTAAACTAAAGATGAGGAAGTTTGGACCCTGTAGGATTTTGTAGAAATTTGATTTAGGAAACGCATATGAAGTAGAGTTACCAAATGACATGGGTATTTCACCTATATTCAATGTTGTAGATATTCATCAATATCATGAAGCAAAATTTAGTGAGGACAATATGATATAAATATTGTAATGAATCATTAGGATATGAATCAATCAAGTTCAAGTAGATTAAGAATATTATAGAGTTTGATCTATAGGATTTTCGCTCACATGTATGAGCACGTTATGTTGAGCATATTGTAATTAGGCCCGTGAGCCGAATCTGTAAGCCTGGACTTGGCCGACTATATGTAATTAAATTTTTGAATGATAAGACTGTTTGTATCTGCATTTTACTCCATATTTTGTGTAGCTTCTATTGTGTTACTCTTGTTGCATGGTCTAGATTGTTCTCTTTCAGGACCCTCCTTTTGTGTCTGCATCATTGGGTTATACCCAGTTCCACTCACTCCATCAAAGTCAAATTTAATTTGTAACTAGCATTGAATCTTGTTGAGCCCACACTTGATCAAGCATAAACATTTTCCTTAATTCCAAGCTAGGGGAAATGAGCATATTGCTCTTCAAGACCATTTCTCTAGCCTTTTGGGGGATAATGTCAATGTTGTTGACTCTTAATTCCTAGAAAGTCTATGCTACCATTTGATTTTTCTCTTATTCTTCAATTCCTACTTCAGCTAATTCCATCCTCTCTTCTAATAATTTTATCTTCATCTTCATCCAAAAACCCCTAAACTCGGGAGTCTTAATGAATTCATCATCTTCTATGAATCTCTTGGCTGCAATTTCCCTTTCATCTTCATGTACCTCTATACTTGTTTTTTCTACATCACCCATCTTTTCCTCATGATTATGGGCACTAGTCTCAAGGATGGGTTGATCAACCTCAATATCACCTTTCAATGACTATAGTATTGTAACCACTTCCTCAGTATCACCCACCTCTTCACTCTCCTCATAAGGTACTAACTATTCAATTCTTTGTGTCTTCTATCTTTTGGGAGGTAACTGCTCAATGGGAGGTTCAAAGGTTTCACCTGGGGTATGCTCTGCAGTTGCACCACTAATATGTTCTTGGATATATGCTTCCTTCTTACTGTACAAGTATTCAAATTTACCCATTATCAAATCTATCCTCTTGATGGGGTCCTTTTCCTCAAAAAAGTATCCTAGGAAATCCTTGGACCTCCACTTCGTCCTTTCTTCAAGCTTCTTCACATATTCCCATTTTTTCCTTCTATTAACTACATCATTATAAGAAATGTAGATCCCTATGACATCTTCTTCATAATCCACTTGGTGTGCCACTATCATTTTGGTAAGAAGATTGTGCCTTATGTTGTTCATATGATAAATTCAAGGTCAAAGGCTCTTCCTTTTCTAAAATTCAATGCATATCTTGTCTTCAAATAATACTAGAACTCCTCTAGTGTGTTTGAGCTTACGGTCCAATATTCACGCTTGGTTTGGTTTGACAGGAAAGTGCCTTTCTTCTGCTTGTGCATTACATATTTCTCCATCCATGTATCATTTTTCACATAAATTCAAGAAATGTTAATCTGAGGGGCACAAATTTTGGCAGTATGTGTGGAGCGATAGGGCATCCATAAACTCTTATTATTGTAACTTCCGAGAGGAAGAACCAATCTCCAAAATTGTATGTATGACCTTGCTCTGGTCTTAAAGCCAAAGGTCTCAATATTTGCAACATTTTGGTTCAAAATATTGGTATTGCATACCCAAGAACTCCAAGGATTATGTGTATGCATGTACAAAGTCTTCATAGAATACAACAAAGCTTGAATTCTTGCATCGATTGTCCCAAATATAGCACCATTTTTGGACAGGTGTGGGATTCCCTTGCTCATCTACTCTAGCCAAGTTCTTTCTTTTAGTCCAATGGTCCCTATTTTGGTACAATATCAGATGACACAATAGGGAATAGTGTTTGAATGTAATTAGTGCTCTATCCTCTATAACTTGGGAGAATTCATCATCTAACACCTTCTCAAGGTATGAAATAAAGTCATATTCAATATTAGTTTCAGGGTTTTGAATTCTCATGGCCATCATCATTAGGCCTATTGGAATTTTATCTTGAGCATCCATCCCCAATACTTGACAAAGAGCTAAATATGTATTCACAAAGTAATACTGAAAATTTGTCACAGTAAATGGTTTAGTAGTGGTAGTGGAGATGGGGAATGTTTTGTTACCAATGCCTCTTTTCATGTATAGGGGTAGATCATCACTTTTATAATTCCTTCTTAACCTAGCATAATCCTCCTCAATTTTATGCAGGTATATCTTGGTCAGAGCCTTCTTGTTTAAGTCAAAACACTCAAAGATGGTTGTTCTAGTTACTTCTACCAATACTATGGGGTAAGTGCACCAATCTGTGACACAATTTTGGCTCTTAAGATGCCACTTTTTTTCTGAAATCAAAATTTCAAGATGCGGCAACAACAAAATTTGAAGTGCTCCGAGTCTAATTTCTAAGCTATTATTGTTTTTTGAAATTAATGAAGATTAAGGGTCTCAAAAAGGGGGGGTGGGGGCGCAAAACAGGTCCTATTTTTATCAAAAAAATTAGCATAGCGCCTGAGGGCTCCCCCCTTTTTGGTTAACTTTTTTTTAGAATTTCAAAAATCCCAATAGTGAGAAATTATCTAACACCATGTAGTTTACCCTCCTTCTTTCAGATAATTTTTTTAATGAATATATATAATATTTTATGAATTTTCAAAGTGGACACATCCTGAAAAGTTGAAATTTGAGCATGTTCCCCCCCAAATTTTTTGCAAACTAATTGAAAATTGATTTTTTTTTTCATCATGTGTGGAACGGAGTCTAGTTTCGAAAAACGTAATTTGTTTCATGTTCCGATGAATGTGTAAAAATCTATCCTAAACCTAGCACATGTTGGTTTTTGACCAAAAACGAAGGCATTTACAATAGAAGCGATGGATCAAAACCTTAACTAAATCAAAATGAAAAAAGAATTATATATTTAGATAGCTAAGATAGAGGTTAACGCTATCATGGTTTTTTTATAAACTTGCATTGAAATACATGCAAGTGAGATGGGGAGCACGGTCAAAAATATGAGAAAATTTAGCAAATCCTATTAATTAACACATCTAAAGCAAGCCTTTTGGCGAGCGCCAAATGGCCTGCTTTGCACAGAACTAGATTTTCGCTTTCTCTATCAGGGAAATTATATACATGAAATAAACATTTAAGTATAAGTTGACATTTACATATGGACATTTAATTTCTTATACTTTAAGTTATATATCATGTATATATAGGCAGCATGTTTGAGAGTGGTTTCAGATCTCTAAGAGTTATAATGCAAATTCTAGTTTTTGGAAGATCTTAAAAATTTCAGACTTAGTCAAATTTTAGTAATCAGCATGTCAAATTTCAGTAATCAGGAGGTCAAATTTTAGTACTCAGGAGGTCGAATTTCATCTATCTCACTCATTTTCATCTCTTATTCTCTAGACCTCTCTCTCTCACTATCTCCATCCCTTTATCTAACAATATCTTCTTTGAGCTCAAGAACTATGTCTCTACATGTCCATCTCTCTCTCCTTCCCTCTCCAATATCTATCTCCCTCCCTCCTTCCCTCTCTACATTTTTCTATCTCTCATCCCTCTCCTTTAATCTCTATACATCTCTCTCTACTCTCTACACCTACCTATCTGTCCCTCTCTCCCTCTCCTCTCTTTCTCTCTCTTTGCTTCCCTCGCTCTCTCCTCCCCTCTCTACTCTCTATCTTGTCATTCTCTCTCTCCTTCCCTCTCTAGTTCTCTCTATCTCACTTCTCTCTCCTTCCCTCCCTCCCTCTCTAATTTTCTCTATCTCCCTCTCTCTCTCCTTCCCTTTATACTTCTCTATCTCTCTACTTCTCTCTATCTAATCTATCCCTCTATATATATCTCTCTCTCCTCCCTCCTTCCTTATCAATCTCTCCACCTTCCTCCTTATCTCTCTAATTTTAAGCTCCATCACACATCTCTATCACCTATCTCACTTCTCTCTTTCCCCTTCCCTCTCTACTCTCTTTCTCTCTATCTCACCCCTCCTCTCTCTTATCTCTCTCACCTTTGTCTCTCCATCCCTACCTCTTCCTCCCTCTCTCCTTCCCTCTATTTTTCTCTTTATCTCCTCCTCCCTCTATCTACCTAGACATCTCTCTATTTTTGTCTCACCTCTCTCTCCATCCCTACCTCTCCCTATATCTCTCCTTTC
>CM021100.1:428395244-428581827 GCA_007115665.2 Sequoiadendron giganteum
CTCTCTCTCTCTCTCTCTCCTACACTCTCTCCCTCTCTCAAGTCTCTCTCTCTCTCTCACTCCATCTATCTCTCTCCCATCTACCCATAACCCTAAACCCTTAACCCTTAAAATATAAACCCTTAAACCCTCTACCCTTTATATCTCTCTCACTCCCTCCCTCCCTCCCTATCTATCTCTCAAGTCTCTCCCTCCTACCCCCTATCCCTCTCTCAGGTATCTCACTCACTCACTCACTCCTATCTCTCTCCCCTCTACCTTTAACCGTCTACCCTCTACCCTTAACCCTATACCATCTATCTCTCTCTAACTCCCTCCCTCTCTCTCTCTCTCACTAAATCCCTCTATCTCTCCCCCGTATACCCTTAACCCTTAAACTCTAAACCCTTAAATCCTCTACCCTTTATCTCTCTCTCACTCCCTCCCTATCTCTCAAGTCTCTCCCTCCTACCCCCTCTCCCTCTCTTAGGTCTCTCACTCACTCACTCATTCACTCCCTATATCTCTCACTCCTTGTATCTCTCCCATCCCTCTATCTCTCACTCCCTCTCTCTCCTACTCTCTTAGGTATCTCCTTCCCACCCCCTATCTCCCACTTTTCCTCCCTCTCCTTCTCTCTCGGGTGTCTCCCTCCCAACCTCTCTCCCTCTCCCTTTATCTTTGGTTTCTCCCTCCCACCCCCTCTCCCTCCCTCTCTCTCTCTCACTCCCTCTATCTCTCTCCCACTTTTTCTCTCTCCCTCTCTCTAATGTCTCTCCTTCCCACCTTATCTCCCTCTTTCTCTCTCTCAAGTATCTTTTTCCTACCCCATCTCCCTCTCTCTCTTTGTCAAGTCTCCCCCTCCTATACCCTCTCCCTCTCACAGTGACTCCCTCCCTCTCTCACTCTCTCTCTCCCTCTCCCTATGCCTCTCTCTCAAGTGTGTCCCTCCCACTACCTCTCCCTCTCTCTCTCAAGTAGAGGGTTTAGGGATTAAGGGTTGAGGCTTGAGGGATTAAGAGGGTATAGGGGTTGAGGGATTAGGGTTTAAGGGTTGAGGGTTAAGGGTTGACATGGTATAGGGGTTGAGGGATTAGGGTTTAAGGTTTGAGGGGTAAGGGTTAAGGGTTGAGGGATTAATATTATAGAGGCGTTGACTGATTAGGGTTTAAGGGTTGAGGGTTGAGGGTTGAGGGTGCACCTATGTGTATGTCATTATTTTTAGCTTAATTTCTTAAAAAAAGGTAAAATAATAGTTCAGCTTTCTAAAAAATAGGCAAAATAATAGATAATTTCCACTTTTCCTAAAAATTCATCCATAGTATTTATAATATAATAATAATATAATTTAATATAATAATAATATAATATAATATAGTATAATATAATAAAAATATAATATAATATAATAATAATATAATATACATAATATAATAATAATAAATATATAATAAAATTAATATAATATAACATAATAACATTATTATAATAATAAAACAATAATTTAATAATTTAATACTACAATTAATCATATTTTATTAATAATATAATATTAAGGATAAATATAATTTACTAAGTATAATATTTCAAAAATCATATAATAAGAATAATAATATTATAATAATAAGAATAATAGAATATTATAATAGTAGAATAATATAATAGTAATATCAAAGTAATAATACAATATTATGGTTTATTTTAATCCCCATCCATTTCATTATTCACTGTATACCATTACCACTCCTTCTAAAAAATAAAAAAAATCATCATTTTAACATTACCGCTATACCGCGGGGGGACATTGTACTGTCTGCTGTAGCGCGGTGGTCGGGTAGCGGTCAATGGAGCTAGCATGAAGTGTTTACCACGCTACCACAATTGACCATGGTAGCACAGTAAACCGTTAGTCATTGGCGAAGCGGCTAAGGAGCTGGCAGATAATGTTCACCGTGGTACTGCGCGCAATCAAACCACAAACCGTGGTGGCCACAGTAAACAGGTAGCGGTTAGCTGACGGTTAAGGCATGGCTGAGGAAGTGTAAAAGATATTCACCGTGATACCGTGGGGGGCTCCAAAGAGGATCGCAGTAAGCAGTTAACAGAGACAATGAAATGGATACCACAGTACCGCTGGTCATCATCAAGGTGCTTGTGGTAATGCGGTAGATGGGAGCAAAATCAAAAGCAACTATAGTTAAAATATTTAATTTGCCGATAAGGCAGTGCAATTAAATATTTTAATTTTTGCTAAAGAATACAAACGGCCATAAACATGAAATTGTTAATGGATGTAACTATAATATGAAGGGTCATGACCCTTGGCATGTATTGTATTAATAATTTGAAAATCAGTTGAAGCAGGGGGTTCAGAGGTTAGAGTAGGAGAGAAATTTTTTGGGAAAAAATGTAAAATGGACAGGGCCTTTCCTGAAATAATGCAATGGAGAAGATGTTTTAAATTGGTGAAACTTTTTCAAGTCTCTCCATCCTACCCCCTCTCCCTCTCTCAGGTCTCTCTCTCACTCACTCAATCCATCTATCTCTCTCCCATATCCCTTAAACCCTATACCCTCAACCCAATACCCTCAACCATCAACCCTATAGGTCCTCAACCCTATACCTTCAATTCTCAACCATCTAACCAATACATTGGATCCTCAACCCTCATCTATCTTTGTCCCTCCCTCCTCTTCTCTCCTTATCTCTATCTCACTTCTCCCTCCATCTCTCCCTCCATACATCCCACCTTCTCTTCCCTAATCCCTCAACCCTTAAAACCTTAAACACTCAACCCTATACCCTAAACCCTCAACCCTCAACCCTTAAATCCTAAACCCTTCCACTCCCTCCCTATCTCACTCCCTCTATCTATCTCTGTCTACCTCTCCATCTCTCTCAAGTATCTCCCTCCCACCAGCTCCCCCTCACTCTCTCAAGTCCCTCTCTCTCTCATGCCCTCTATCTCTCTCCCAATCTTTCTCCCTCTCCCTCTTTCAAGCCTCTCTTTGTCTCTCTCACTCACTCCATCTATCTCTCTCCCACATCCTCTCTCTCTCTCTCACTCCCTCTATCTTTCTCCCTCTCTCTCTCTCCCTCTCTCAGATATCTCCCTCCCACTCTCTCTCTCTCCCTCTATCTCATGTATCTCCCCCACACCCCCTCCATCTCTCTCAAATCCCTTTATCTTGATTACTCCCTCTCCCTCCCACCCCCTCTCTATCTCTCAAGTCTCTCTCTCTCTCACTCCCTTTCTCTCCTACTCTCTTAGGTATCTCCTTCCCACCCCCTCTCTCCCACTTTGTCTCCCTCCCACCCCCTCTCCCTCCATCTCTCTCACTCTCTCTCTGTGTCTCTATGGATTAGGGTTTAAGGGTTAAGGGTTGAGGTTTGAGGGATTAAGAGGATATAGGGGTCGAGGGATTAGGGTTGAAGGGTTGAGGGTTGATGGATTAAAAGGGTATAGGGGTTGAGGGATTAGGGTTTAAGGGTTGAGGGTTGAGGGTTGAGGGATTAAGAGGGTATGGGGGTTGAGGGATTAGGGTTTAAGGGTTGAGGGTTGAGGGATTAAGAGGGTATAGGGGTTGACAGATTAGGCCTCACTTATCTCACAATCCCTCTCTGTCAGGCCTCACTAATCCATCAACCCTTAAAACCTTGAACACTCAACCCTATACCCTAAACCTTCAACCCTCAACCCTTAAATTATAAACCTCTAAACCCTCTACCCTCTAGCCTCAACCCAATACCATCAACCCTAATCCATCAACCCTTAAACCCTTAAACCCAATTAAACTCTCTACCCTAATCCCTCTATTAGGTATGTCACTTACTCACTCCCTCTATCTCTCTCCCATTCCCTCTCACCCACTCCCTCTCTCTCACTCTCTCCCACTCTATCTTTCTCCCTCTCTCTCTCCCTCTCTCAGATATCTCCCTCCCACTCTCTCTCTCTCCCTCTATCTCATGTATCTACCCTCACCCCCTCCATCTCTCTTGAATCCCTCTATCTTGAGTACTCCCTCTCCCCCAAGTACCCCCTCTCCCTCCCACCCCCTCTCTATCTCTCAAGTCTCTCTCTCTCACTCCTTGTATCTCTCCCATCCCTCTATCTCCTACTCTCTTAGGTATATCCTTCCCACCACCTCTCTCCCACTTTGTCTCCCTCTCCTTCTCTCTCGTGTGTCTCCCTCCCACCCCCTCTCCCTCCTTCTCTCTCACTCTCTCTCTCTATTTCTGTGGATTAGGGTTTAAGGGTTAAGGGTTGAGGGTTGAGGGATTAAGAGGGTATAGGGGTCAAGGGATTAGGGTTGAAGGGTTGAGGGTTGAAGGATTAAGAGGGTATGAGGGTTGAGGGATTAGGGTTTAAGGGTTGAGGGTTGAGGGTTGAGGGATTAAGAGGGTATGGGGGTTGAGGGATTAGAGTTTAAGGGTTAAGGGTTGAGGGATTAAGAGGGTATGGGGGTTGAGGGATTAGGGTTTAAGGCTCTACCTATTTGTCCCTCTATACCTATTTCTCTCTCCCTCCTTGCCTCCTCTCTCTCAATATCTCTACCTTCTTTCCCTCTCTACCTCTCTCTCTCTCTACCCTTAACCCTAAACCCTAAACACTTAAAACACTCTACCCTCTACCCTCTATCTCTCTCCCACTCCCTCTCCCTCTCTCTCTCTCTCAATTCTCTCCCTACTGCCCCCTCTCCCTCTCTCAAGTCTCTCTCACTCACTCACTCACTCCTTCTATGTCTCTCCCCTCTACCCTTAAACCTTAAACCCTTAAACCCTCTACCCTCAACCCTTAACCCTCTACCCTCTATCTCTCTCCCACTCCCTCCTACCCCCTCTCCCTCTCTCAGTTCTCTCTCTCTCTCACTCACTCACTCACTCCCTATATCTCTCTCCCCTCTCCCCTAAACCTTAAAACCTTAACCCTTAAACCCTCTACCCTCTACCCTTAACCGTCTAACCTCTATCTCTCTCCTACTTCATCCCTCTCTCTCTCAAGACTCTCCCTCCATCTCTCCCTCCCTCCATCCCACCTCTTCCCTAATCCCTCAACCCTTAAAACCTTGAACACTCAACCCTATACCCTAAACCTTCAACCCTCAACCCTTAAATCCTAAACCTCTAAACCCTCTACCCTCTACCCTCAAACCTTAAACCCTTAAACCCAATTAAACTCTCTACCCTAATCCCTAAACCCTTAACCCTTAAACCCTCATCCCTCAACCTTCTACCTTCAATCCTAAACTCTTAACCCTAGAACCTCAACCCCTATACCTTGTACCCTATATGTTGGACCTTGAACCCTAATCCGTCAACCCTATACCCTCAACCATCTACCCTCATCCTTAAACTCTTGACCCTCAACCCTTAAACCCTAAACCATTAAACCCTTAACCATCAATCCTCAACCCTGAACCCTTAATCCCTTAATCCTCAACCCTTAAACCCTAAACCCTGAACCCTTATACCCTCTACCTTATACATTAGACCCTCAATGCTAATCCTTCAACCATATACCCTTAAACCTATACCCTAAACCCTCTACCCTCTACCCTCAACCCTAAACCCTTAAACATTCTACCCTCTACCCTCTACCATCTACCCTCTACCCTCTACCCTCTACCCTCTACTCTCTACCCTATACCCTCTACCCTCTACCCTCTACCATTAACTCTTAACCCTCTACCCTTTATCGCTTTTCCACTCCCTCCCTCTCTCTCTCTCACTAACTCCATATATCTCTCTCTCTCCTTTACCCTTAACTCTAAACCCTAAACCCTTAGCCCTTAAACCCTTAAACACTCTATCCTCTACCCTTAAAACTCTACCCTCTACTTCTCTTTATCTCCTCCCACCTCTATCTACCTAGACCTCTCTTTTTTTATTCTCACCTCTCTCTCCATCCCTACCTCTCCCTCTATCTTTTCTTTCATATCTACTTCTCTCTACCTATTTGTCCCTCTATACCTATTTCTCTCTCCCTCCTCGCCTCCTCACTCTCAATATCTCTACCTTCTTTCCCTCTCTCTCTCTCTCTCCCCTCTACCCTAAACCCTAAACCCTAAACCCTAAACCCTTAACCCTTAAACCCTAAACAATTAAACCCTCTACCCTCTACCCTTAACCCTCCCTATTTCTATCTCTCTCCCATCTCCCTTAAACCCTATATGTTCAAACCAATACCCTGAACCAATACCCTCAAACCAATACCCTAATCCCTCAACACTTAAACCCTTAAACCCAATTAAACTCTCTACCCTAATCCCTCTATTAGGTATGTCACTCACTCATTCCCTCTATCTCTCTCCCATCCCTCTCCCACTCCCTCTCTCTCACTCTCTCCCACTCTATCTTTCTCCCTCTCTCTCTCCCTCTCTCAGATATCTCCCTCCCACTCTCTCTCTCCCTCTATCTCATGTATCTCCCCCCACCCCCTCCATCTCTCTCGAATCCCTCTATCTTGAGTACTCCCTCTCCCTCCCAACCCCTCTCTATCTCTCAAGTCTCTCTCTCTCTCACACTCCTTGTATCTCTCTTATCCCTCTATCTCTCACTCCCTCTCTCTCCTACTCTCTTAGGTATCTCTTTCCCACCCCCTCTCTCCCACTTTGTCTCCCTCTCCTTCTCTCCTGGGTACCTCCCTCCCACTCCCTCTCCCTCCCTCCCTCTCACTCTCTCTCTTTGTCTCTATGGATTAGGGTTTAAGGGTTGAGAGATTAAGCCTCACTTATGTCACAATCCCTCTCTGTCAAGCCTCACTTACCTCCCACCCTACTTTCTTAGGTCTCTCCTTCCCACCCCCTCTCTCCCACTTTGACTCCCTCTCTCTGAAGTCTCTCCTTTTTAGAGGAACATATTTAGCGAGCGCCAAATGGGTTTTACCTTGAAACAGTAAAAATAAGGGTTGACCCCGTGATTCAGGCCCACATTCTCCTATGTTTGTCTGGTTCAGTGCTTTATCCGAGTCAGAAACGCCTTTTTTCTGCAGTTGACTTCATATTGTACCAATCTATGCTTGATCCATCACCTTTTTACCACCAATATGCATGGTAGACAACGTAGAAGAAGATATTTTGAAGTTTCTACATCATTTTACATTATTTGAGGTAATATATTCATTTTGGTAAATTGAAATGTTTTTCATTAGTATATTTGTTTGTTTTTGACAATATAAACTAAATTTCCTTAATGATTTTATTAATCATAACAATTGGACTTAGAATTCAACATTGAATTAGATGGGATTTGCATTAAAAATTTCAATTTTTATGAGTTTGAAGAACAAAAAAAATAAAAAACATGACATTTACTTAACATAAATTTACTTATGAATTCTATTTGCATTGCTTATAGTAGTCCATTTCCAGCATGGCTAGTGGAATTCACTGTATTTCATTCTTTTTCCAACTAATTTGGAAAAATTATATTTTCATCTAATTTGGAAAACCTCATTGCCAAAGAAATAGTGAATAATGATTAGATATAGCATCACAAACCCTTCTTTGAATCCATATTCTTCATGACTTTTTTAAAAATCAAAATTTTGGTTTTGAGAAAAATAAACACAAGAGTCTCTAGTTTTCATTTAGGTGGCAACAATTTATACCCTAGGTTTGCGATTCTCATTGATTTGTTGTATTGAATGGTTTCCACCCCTCTTTGCATCATTTTTTTTGTAAAATGCATTACTTACTTTTGTTCTATGTGTGTTTGTGGACATGTAGCATTCAAGGTCATGCCGAGGAAATGACCGAAGCCTCTAACACCAAAAGAGCGTGTAGTTAAAAATGCAATGAGAAGAGAATCAAAAAATGTAGCTTGTGAAGCAAAGGAATTGCAGCCCATACAACAACAAACTTATGTGCAATCTAAGAGAGATGTCAAATCGGCAAAAGAAAGGGCACGAATGAGGAAAGTTCATGGAAGGATAGGAATGAATACAGAAGTTGGGGGCACATCATCAACCATAGGTGAAGCTCAATGAACATCTCTAGTTGAAGACACATTGACAACATGTGGTTTTCCAGGTACATCGGAAATCACATCTCCAATTGAAGACACACCATCAAAAACATTGCGTTTTGAAAGTACATCAGCAAACACATCTCTATTTGAAGGAACTCCACAAACGACATCTCAAGTTGGAGGTACAACATCGTTTACATGTCAATCTCAAGGTATGTCATCAATTGCACCTCCAATTGAAGGTACACGATCTATCCCCAATGTTGTTGACCTTCCCAATATTGACACAAATTTACATTTGAGAACTCCTCCTAGAGTTTTGCATAGAAAACCTACATTTTTTATTAATATTGATTCCAATGTTTTGAAATGGATGCCTAATAAGATTCCAAAACGTACATGTCAAAGATATGCAGAAAGGATATGGAGTTTGTTTTTTGCAGAGCTAAGTGAGGGTGGAAGATGCCAACTATTTGTTCAAATGATGAGGCAACTCAAATTTAGGCCCACCATGAAGGCACTTGGGCTAAGAGTTTTGAATGATTCAAGTGAAAATTCCATTGTAAGGAACTTGATGAGTGCATACGAGAGTGTGGGTTCCACCTCACGCACAAAGGATAGTTGTGCCACATGACGTGTGATGACAACACTGTTAAGCAGTCAAACAAGGAACAAGGTGAACCTTACAAAGGCAAGTAAGTATTTGAAAATAAGTAGATAATCTCTAATGAGAGCCAAAGGAAGGCGTGAAAGAGTGGAGGATCCAAATAGCAATGAGTTATGAGAATTTTTGGGTAGAGTGCCACGGAAAGACACAAGAATTGCTCAAGGCTTGAGATCTTTAATTGTGAATTATTGGAAGGATAACACAAGGACCTCTCCTAATCAAAGAGATGTTGTAAGAAGGAGAATTGGTAGTATAAACCATGAGCCACATCCAATGCATTATTTGGATACCACTCAAACCCAAAGTTTTGCTGATTTTGTACAAAAGTCTCCTAAAATTAAAATATGTCAAAGGTATTTTGAAATGCTAAAGCCTTTTTATGTCAAAATAAATCACACACGCACTACTTGTTGTTGTAGGGTTCATATTGAGTTTTCTAACCATTATGATGTTTATCGACGTATATGTGTAGATATGCATACTGACAATGTTTTGCAAGAATGTAACATAATGCCTCCACCAAAATCGTCAAGGAAATTTTTGTCTTCAATTTTATGTGAAAGAGAGGATAGTCAATTTTTTTACAAAAAATCATGTTTGGATGGCACATGTGATCATTGTGGTGGCATGCAACATTTTCCAATTTGCCAACACATGGCTAGTACACACACAATTGGAGACAAAATTGTGGAATTTGGCAAATATACGACAGTGGCATATAGTCTAAAAGATGGGAAAGAAGCAAAGAAGTGTGAATTGGTTAGTGATAAGATTCCAGCATATCAGTTTATGGGAATTTTTCGTGATCGGGTGGTTTATGATTATGCAATGCATACACACAGAGCACAATGGTTGGACTCATATTTCAAGTTATGTAAGGACACATCTCCACTTCATCATATCATTTCAGTTATCGACTTCACTGAGAACTACACACTATAACCACAGAACGAGGTGCAATCACAGTACTACAACTCTGTGCAGGTTTCTATATTTGTACATATAGCATTCATTCATGCAAATGATAGTACAAAGGAAAATAGGAAAGTCTTGAGGGAGTATCACTTTTACATCAGTGATGATTGCACACATTCTGTAGAGTTCGTTCAAGGTTGCGTTCATATGTTCTATGCCGATCTAGCTAGCAGGGACATACCATTTAGTCAACATATCATATGGTCAGATAATTGTACATCACAATTCCAGAACGCCAGAATGTTTTACTGGTTGAGCAAGATGCATAGGATTAGTGGTGTTCAACATATGTGGAACTTCTCAGAGGTTGGGCATGGAAAGGGGGAGCATGATGGAGCAGGTGCATGTATCAAAAGAGCCCTAGCATGAGAAGAGTTAAAGTACACAAACAGTGTAAAGTTGATAGATGCAAGATCAATTATCCAGTGGTGCAATGGTTCAATGGGTCTAGGTAGTGAAGGCAATTCTTTAGTTCATAGATTTTTTAATTTAGTAGATGATACTAACATTGCAAAATATGAGGATTGTTGTACACTAACAAGATCGAGTGAGCTACACTCTTTTAGAAGCTCCAATGCAGGTACATGGACTATCCATACAAGGAAGATGGCATGCTTTTGTTATGCATGTACACTTCAATCATGGAATGATTGCGATTCAACAAAGTGGGTTGATGAATGGTCTGTAAGAAGTCTAACCCCACTTGACACTTATCAGCTCCTAACGGCTCTACAAATCATGGAGATGCAATCATCCATTGACTTTGATCATGTATCGAACCTACTAGAACCAGGTAATATATCTTACTTACAAGTTTTATTATGTTACTCAGTAAATAAATCTAACAAGATGAACATATCAATGTAGGGCACGTTTATGCGGTAATTACAGATGAAGACAATGAAGAGGGTACAGATTATTACCTATGCCATTGTATCGAGGCCAAAAAGAAATTGGAGTCCCCAGTTATAGACGGAGAAAACATAGAATATCCTACAGGTTCAGTGGTTGTTACTGGAACATGGCTTCGAAGGTATCCAGTTAAGAATGTTGCAGTTTGGTTGTTTGAGGACTTCGACACGCATCAGAAAATTCTTCAGTATTCAAACCTTGTCATCGCCACCAACGTTCATTTGATCAAATATAAGGGTAAACCTGCGAAAAAGAACTTGTGGAAAGTGCATGAGACTGACCATGAGGCAATACTCGACACAATAAAGACTAGGGCAAACCCAGATCGTTCCCTGGATTGATTTGTAAGTATGCACATTGAATTTTTAAAGCCATGTTATTAATCACTCTTTTGGACCAACACCTTGCAATAAGGCTTTTTCACAATTACTATTTGATGTCATATGCATTTACGACTGTCATTGATCCTTTTCTGATTGTGACTGTAGGTAATACTGAAGTTTTTCAAAGTATATAAGAAAAGAACAACATCGGTTGCTGGTGCAAGTGTTCAGTGGTATGAGAAACATCAGTTGTTGGTGCATTTTTTGGTTGTCAATCTTCTCTTTCTTTTCCATCTCCTATATTTATCGGATTATTATATGCTACATGTTTTATGTTAAGCCTCTCATTGAGAAATCGATGCAACCTAGGTCATATCTAACATACCTTAGGGTATGACATTCAAAAAAACAACTACTATGGTTCAACCGACTCGATCCCTCAAGGGTGTAAAGTGCAAAAGGGCAACAATATTTGATAGGGTATTACTCATAAATCATGGTGATTACAAAATATATGTCTGAACCTACGAGTTCACGTTGGGCCCCTCTACAATAACCTTTCTCAGTTTTCGCTATCTCGGAGGTTTCTTCCTATGGTGGCAAATTTTCACTCGAGGAAAAAGTTGTCAAATGCAAGTAGTTGAAAGTTGCAAACTGGTGCAACTTTCGTTCTACAACTCGTGTGACCAAAAAAATTGTTCCAACACATTTGGGTGGGTATGTTTATGCTAGGAATGGTCCTCTTTCACACCTAAACACGCGGAATCGCTTTGAGCTAAGTTCAACCGGATCAATCCCTTAAGGGTCCAAAGTGCAAAATGGCTGTGAAATTCAGCATGCTATTACTCGAACACCATGATGCCTAGAAACTTCTCATCTGAACCTATGAGTTCATGTTGGGCCCATCTATAATAACCTCTCTCAGTTTTCACTATCTCGGAGGCTTTTTCCTATGGAGGCGAATTTTCACTTGAGGAAAAAGTTGCCAAATGCAAGTAGTTGAAAGTTGCAAAGTGGTGCAACTTTCGTTCTGCATCTCGTGTGACCAAAAAAACTGTTCCAATGCATCTAGGTGGGTACGTTTACACTAGGAATGGTCCTCTTTCACACCTAAACACGCGGAATCGCTCTGAGCTACGTTCAACCAGATCGATCCCTTAAGGGTCCAAAGTGCAAAATGGCTACAAAATTCAACATGCTATTGCTCGGACACCATGATGCTTAGAAACTTCTCATCTAAACCTATGAGTTCATGTTGGGCCCATCTACAATAACCTCTCTTGGTTTTCGCTATCTTGGAGGCTTTTTCCTATGGTGGCGAATTTTCATTCGAGGAAAAAGTTGTCAAATGCAAGTAGTTGAAAGTTGCAAAGTGGTCCAACTTTCGTTCTGCAGCTCGTGTCACCAAAAAAACTGTTCCAATGCATTTGGATGGGTAATTTTACGCTAGGAATGGTCCTCTTTCACACCTAAACACACAGAATCGCTCTGAGCTACGTTCAACTGGATCGATCCCTTAAGGGTCCAAAGTGCAAAATGGCTGCAAAATTCAACATGCTATTACTCGGACACCGTGACACTTAGAAACTTCTCGTCTAAACCTACGAGTTCATGTTGGGCCCATCTACAATAACCTCTCTCGGTTTTTGCTATCTCAGAGGTTTTTTCCTATGGTGGTGAATTTTCACTTGAGGAAAAAGTTGTCAAATGCAAGTAGTTGAAAGTTGCAAAGTGGTTCAACTTTCGTTCTGCAGCTTATGTGACCAAACAAACTATTCCAATGTGTCTGAGTGTGTAGGTTTACACTAGGAATGGTCCTCTTTCACACCTAAACATGTGGAATCACTCTGAGCTACGTTCAACCGGATCGATCCCTTAAGGGTCCAAAGTGCAAAATGACTGTGAAATTTAGCATGCTATTACTCGTACACCATGATGCTTAGAAACTTCTCATCTAAACCTACAAGTTCATGTTAGGCCCATCTACAATAACCTCTCTCGGTTTTTGCTATCTCGGAGGCTTTTTCCTATGGTGACGAATTTTCACTTGAGGAAAAAGTTGTCAAATGCAAGTAGTTGAAAGTTGCAAAGTGGTACAACTTTCATTATGCAACTCGTGTCACCAAACAAACTGTTCCAACGCATCCGGATGGGTATTTTTACGCTAAGAATGGTCCTCTTTCACACCTAAACACGCAGAATCACTCTGAGCTACGTTCAACCGGATCGATCCCTTAAGGGTCCAAAGTGCAAAATGGATGCGAACTTCAGCATGCTATTACTTGGACACTGTGATGCTTAGAAACTTCTCATCTGATTCTACAAGATCATGTTGGGCCCATATACAATAACCTCTCTCGGTTTTCGCCATCTTGGAGGATTTTTTCTGTGTTGGCAAATTTTCACTTGGGGAAAAAGTTGTCAAATGCAAATAGTTGAAAGTTGCAAAGTGGTCCAACTTTCGTTTTGTAGCTCATGTGACCAAAAAAACTGTTCCAACTCATCCGGGTGGGTACGTTTACACTAGGAATGGTCCTCTTTCACACCTAAACACACGGAATCGCTCTGAGCTACATTCAATCGGATCGATCCCTTAAGGGTCCAAAGTGCAAAATGGATGCAAAATTCAGCATGCTATTACTCGAACACCGTGATGCTTAGAAACTTCTCATCTGAACCTACGAGTTCATGTTAGGCCCATCTACAATAACCTCTCTCAGTTTTCGCTATCTCAGAGGATTTTTCCTATGGTGGTGAATTTTCACTCGAGGAAAAAGTTGTCAAATGCAAGTAGTTGAAAGTTGCAAAGTGGTGCAACTTTCGTTCTGCAGCTTGTGTGACCAAACAAACTGTTCCAACGTGTCCAGGTGGGTATGTTTACACTAGGAATGGTCCTCTTTTGCACCTAAACACGCAGAATCGCTCCGAGCTACATTCAACCAAATCCATCACTTAAGGGTCCAAAGTGCAAAATGGCTGCGAAATTCAGCATGCTATTACTCGAACACCGTGATGCTTAGAAACTTCTCATCTAAACCTTAGAGTTCATGTTCGGCCCATCTACAATAACCTCTCTTGGTTTTCGCTATCTCGGAGGTATTTTCCTATGGTGGCAAATTTTCACTCGAGGAAAAAGTTGTCAAATGCAAGTAGTTGAAAGTTGCAAAATCGACCAATTTTCATTCTGCAGTTCATGTGACCAAACAAACTATTCCAATGCATCCAGGTGGGTATGTTTACGCTAGGAATGGTCCTCTTTCACACCTAAACACGCGGAATCACTCTGAGCTACATTCAACCGGATCGATCCCTTAAGGGTCCAAACTACAAAATGGCTGCGAAATTCAACATGCTATTATTCAGACACCGTGACTCTTAGAAATTTCTCATCTAAACCTATGATTTCACATTGGGCCCATCTACAATAACCTCTCTCAGTTTTTGCTGTCTTGGAGGCTTTTTCCTATGGTGGCGAATTTTCACTCGAGGAAAAAGTTGTCAAATGCAAGTAGTTGAAAGTTGCAAAGTGGTGCAACTTTCATTCTGTAGCTCGTGTGACCAAAAAAATTGTTCCAATGCATCTGGGTGGGTACGTTTATGCTAGGAATGGTCCTCTTTCACACCTAAACATGCGGAATCACTCCGAGCTACGTTCAACCGGATCAATCCCTTAAGGGTCCAAAGTGCAAAATGGCTGTGAAATTCAACATGCTATTACTCAGACACCATGACGCTTAGAAAATTCTCGTCTAAACCTATGAGTTCATGTTTGGCACATCTACAATAACCTCTCTTGGTTTTTGCTATCTCGGAGGCTTTTTCCTATGGTGGTAAATTTTCACTCAAGGAAAAAGTTATAAAATGCAAGTAGTTGAAAGTTGCAAAGTGGTGCAAATTTCGTTCTGCAACTCGTGTGACCAAACAAACTGTTCCAATGCATCTGGGTGGGTATTTTTACACTAGGAATGGTCCTTTTTCACACCTAAACACACGGAATTGCTCTGAGCTATGTTCGACCGGATCGATCCCTTAAGGGTCCAAAGTGCAAAATAGCTGCGAACTTCAGCATGCTATTACTCGGACACCATGACACTTAGAAACTTCTTGTCTGATCCTACAAGATCATGTTGAGCCCATCTACAATAACCTCTCTCAGTTTTCTCTATCTCGGAGGCTTTTTCCTTTGCTGACAAATTTTCACTCGGGGAAAAAGTTGTCAAATGCAAGTAGTTGAAAGCTGCAAAGTGGTGCAACTTTCGTTTTGCAGCTCGTGTGACTAAAAAAACTATTCCAACACATCTGGGTGGGTATGTTTACGCTAGGAATGGTCCTCTTTCACACCTAAACACGCGGAATCGCTCCGAGCTATGTTCAACCGGATCGATCCCTTAAGGGTCCAAACTGCAAAATGGCTGCGAAATTCAGCATGCTATTACTTGGAAATCGTGACACTTAGAAAATTCTCGTCTTAACCTACGAGTTCATGTTGGGCCCATCTACAATAATCTCTCTCGGTTTTTGCTATCTGAGAGGCTTTTTCCTATGGTGGCGAATTTTTACTCGAGGAAAAAGTTGTCAAATGCAAGTAGTTGAAAGTTGCAAAGTGGTGCAACTTTCGTTTTGCAGCTCGTGTGACCAAACAAACTATTCCAACACATATGGGTGGGTACGTTTATGCTAGGAATGGTCCTCTTTCACACCTAAACACGCGGAATCACTCTGAACTATGTTCAACCGGATCGATCCCTTAAGGGTCCAAAGTGCAAAATGGCTGTGAACTTTAGCATGCTATTACTCGAACATCGTGATGCTTAGAAATTTCTTATTTGATCCTACAAGATCATGGTGGGCCCATCTACAATAACCTCTCTCGATTTTCACTATCTCAGAGGATTTTTCCTATGCTGGCGAATTTTCACTCGGGGAAAAAGTTGTCAAATGCAAGTAGTTGAAAGTTGCAAAGTGGTGCAACTTTCGTTTTGCATCTCGTGTGACCAAACGGACTATTCCAACACATCCAAGTGGGTACGTTTACGCTAGGAATGGTCCTCTTTTTCACCTAAACACGTCGAATCGCTCTGAGCTACGTTCAATCGGATCGATCCCTTAAGGGTCCAAAGTGCAAAATGGCTGCTAACTTCAACATGCTATTACTTAGACACCATGACGCTTAGAAACTTCTCGTTTGATCCTACAAGATCATGATGGGCCCATCTACAATAACTTCAACATGATATTACTCGGACATCGTGATGCTTAGAAAATTTTTGTTTGATCCTATGGGATCATGTTGAGCCCCTCTACAATAACCTTGCTCGGTTTTTGCTATCTCAGAGGCTTTTTCCTATGGTGGCGAATTTTCACTCAAGGAATAAGTTGTCAAATGCAAGTAGTTGAAAGTTGCAAAGTGGTGCAACTTTCATTCTGCAGCTCGTGTGACCAAATGAACTGTTCCAACACTTCTAGGTGGGTAAGTTTACGCTAGGAATGGTCCTCTTTTGCACCTAAACACGCGGAATCACTCCAAGCTACGTTCAACTGGATCGATCCCTTAAGGGTCCAAAGTGCAAAATGGCTGCGAACTTCAACATGCTATTACGCGGACATCATGATGCTTAGAAACTACTCGTTTGATCCTATGGGATCATGTTGGGCCCCTCTACAATAAATTTTCTCGGTTTTCGCTATCTCAGAGGCTTTTTCCTATGGTGGCGAATTTTCACTCGAGGAAAAAATTGTCAAATGCAAGTAGTTGAGGCATATTATCAAACAATTCACTACCTTGTCTATGGCTTGTCAAGGCATTCCATCACCATGAGACCACTTTTCTTTGAGGCATTTTTTGAAAAATTTCAATGGCTTGTCTATGCTATTGCTTACTATTATGCTTTCCTATATTTTTTCCAAACATCCATAGCTTGTTCGAAAGCATCTGTTTTAGGCTTTTAGCCATAGCAAGAAGGAAATGAACTATTTGATAAAATGCTTTGGTAGACATATATGAAAAATGTCGTAGCATAGACAAGGGAATGAACTATTTGAAAAAATGCCTCAAAGAAATGTGGTCTCATGGAATGCCATGACAAGCTAAAGCAATTGGCAGCTGCTCCTAGTTATTAGTTATGCAATGTGAAGTAATTGCATAATTGCTTAGGTTGACTTTGTCAAAAGCTATATTGTAATTGAAATTTTGTCATCTATCAGCATCTAGTTATTCGTTATGCAATGTGAAGTGATGCTTTGAGTTTGAAAGATGTGCAATGCATGAATAAAAACTACAAAAATCTATTTTCTACATTTCATTAGTTAAACTCTTTATTTTATTTTCTCTCTATATCTCTATGCTATGGAAATGCCTTTCGATTTCAAAAAAGATAGTTTTTATCTCTTGTTATACAATTTTTTACATTTTTTTATCTCTTGTTATAAAAAGGAGCAGATATACAATGTTAAAGAAGAGTGAAAGCACAACTAAATTTATCATTTCAAAGCAATTTTTTTGATGCATTTTTTCAAACAGTTCACTGCCTTCTCTATGCTATTGCTTACTATTATGCTTTTGATATATTTTTCGAAGCATCCATAGCTTGTTCAAAATCACTTGTTTTAGGCTTTTAGCCATAGCAACAAGGCAGTGAACTGTTTGAGAAGATGCTTTGGTAGACATGTATGAAAAATGTGGTAACATAGACAAGGCAGGGAACTATTTGAAAAAATATCTCAAAGAAATTTGGTCTCATAGAATGCCATGATAAGAAAATGCAATTGGCAGCTGCTCCTAGTTATTAGTTATGCAATGTAAAGAAATTGCATAACTGCTTAGGTTGACTTTGTTCAAACTATATTGTAGTTAAATTTTCTGCATCTATCAGCATCTACTTATTAGTTATGCAAAGTGAAGTAATGCTTTGACTTTGAAAGATGTGCAATGCAATGTAATCAATGACATGAATATAAACTACAAAAGTCCATT
Source organism: Sequoiadendron giganteum (assembly GCA_007115665.2). Classification (NCBI taxonomy): domain Eukaryota; kingdom Viridiplantae; phylum Streptophyta; class Pinopsida; order Cupressales; family Cupressaceae; genus Sequoiadendron; species Sequoiadendron giganteum. Next base: position 428,413,042 of record CM021100.1, read on the forward strand.
TTTTACAATTCATTAGTTAAAATATTTATTGTATTTGCTCTCTATATTTCTATATGCTATGCAAATACCTTGCAATTGCATTTAAAAGGCTTAATAGGTCAGTTAGGTGGTATTTGCAAAATCAAGTTGTGAATGAATGGTAATTAAGAGAAAAATTGGCAAATTGCCATCTTAGAAGTCTAACAAAGGGTGGTTATGGTGGTTGATCGACTCAAGGGGTAGTTGGAAGGTGGTATCAAGATATATTGTTGTAATACCCCGAGTTGAGGGTTGATTTTGTTCAGTTTCTAATAACAAAATATACTTGAAAACATTGATCACTGGTTTTCTTTGTTTTCCTAAATTTTCTTGGCCTTGCACAGGCCCATACAAGTCTATCATGACTTGAGGCTTTGGATTCTTGATTGCATATGTTTTTACTCTCTTTGCATCTATTTTGAAGGTTTAAATCCACTGTTGGTGTGTGTGGGATCAGCAAACTTGGTTACTGCTCTGTTTTATGTGTTAGGGGTTTTGAGGGCAACACCATGACACATTAGCCAATCCACCTACTGTTCTAACCCTATTGCTCAGTGGATTGGCCTATACCATGATTATTTTGGTGTATGAATACTTTTGAGGCCAAGAGAATGAATAAACTCAGTGGGGTGTGAAGTTCTAATGTTGTTCAGGGGTGTTTCCACCATGAAAGTAAGGAACTCAAGTACTGAATCTGAGAAATACTAAAAGGAATGGGATTGTGAATGTCCTTTAAGTTAGGGCAGAGGTATTGTGGGGTGGTTTCACCTTTGGAAGGATTGGGGGAGGTCTAGAGTTATGAGTTTCTTTAGAACCCTTCTTTTTGTGAAGGTTTAGGACAGTTTGTGAGTAGAGGAATAGAACAAGTTCTTGGGGCTCTTAAAATGGAAGAATCCTGAGTTTGGTGAGCATCCCTAAGACTATTTCAAGTTTCCTTGGTTTGGAGGTGAGTTTGTGAGGGGGTTCCTTTGGAAATTAGGCCTAATTGTGAAGCCTAGAGCGAGGGAGGTGTATTGAAAGTTCATGTTGGTCCAAAAGAGTTACTATTGGTTTTGGCATATGTTGTGTAACCCTAAAAAGGGTATCTTAATCCACCTTTAAATGGTCAGGTGTTTTGGAAAGGTTGGGAGAAATTAGGCTTGGATGAGGTTTTGAGTTTGGTGCAGAGCACCTACACCACATCATCAATTTTTTTTATTTGAATACATCAATAGGGAACTGTTAGTGTCTTTAGGTTTATTTTGTCTAATAATATTTGAGAGATCAAACATAATGCAAATAAAGGGTGTTTTGTGTCTTAGAAGTCAATTAGAAATCATATAAGTTGTAAAATGCTGACAAAGCAACTTTAACACAAACAAATGTAATTAAGGGACCAACTAATCCCAAGGTTGGTTATGGGCGTTGTAGAGAATATGGTTGTTGGAAAATTATTTAAAAATCCTTACCAAGGCTCGATTGAGAGAGTGGAAGAAGTTTTGTAGTAATTTTACATAATAAACACCACAGTTTTGAGCAATTTTCTACAAAAATTATGTATTCTTGATCTTTTTGAGTGTTGTACGGGAACATACAGGTTCTTCATGGTCTAAGAATTTTAGAGGATGTGCCTATATTTTTTCTAATTCATTTATTTTTTATTTGGTGTCTTAACTCTTTGTTTGTAGAGAGAACCAACACAAACAATGACTGTCCCAGTGTTGTTGAATCAACGGTTTGAGGGGAAATTTGTGATGTAACAATAAATCCACCTATTTTTTTCTACTATATCTTGGTGGATTGATTGAAAACATGTTATAATAATTGTTTCAACTCATTTTGTAATAAGGAGTCATAATTATGTGGTGTTTTGTGACTGTTCTAAGACTGAACAAGGGTTTTCCAACATGGAAGTGAGGAACCAAAGAGAGGTTTTTAAGAATTAATGCCTGTAAGGGTTATGTGAGGGTTTGATGAGTCTGTGCAGAAGTATTTTGAGGTGTTTGGGGCTTTGGAAGTGTTGAGAGAGGTCTGGAGTTGTATGTTTCTTTAAAACCCTTGATTTTGTGAAGGTTTTCGAGGGTTTCTTGGGTTTTGTGAGTTAGAGGCTCTGTAGACACAAACTAATCAAAAAATTTGAGGTTTGGCACCATGACCTAAGATTATCCAAGGCATTTGGATAGATACCTAAAGTTGGAAGGGTGGTCCCTTTGGAAAAAAAGGGCTAATTGTGAAGCCAAAATTGAAGTAGGTGTGTTGAAAGTCTATGTCGGTCCAAAAGAGAGACCACTAATTCTTTGGTATGTTGTGTAGCTTTGAAAGGGGTATCTCAATCCATCTTGTAATTGTCTAGTGTTTTGGAAAGGTTGGGAGAAATCTGGGTAAAACTGAGTTTTGAGTGCTACAAGAATAACCAGTCACAAATGTGAGTTTTGGAAACCTTGATGAATCTGACTTAGGGATTGTTGTCAATTGATTCAGTTGTCATTGTATGAATGTTGATGGTCTTTGTAGGGCCTTTGTGGAGTCTTGTTGTTCATTTGCAAGGTTGAGGAGTTGAGACCCTTGAGGGTGGGTTGATGCCTATTAGGCTGAATCATTATGAAGAAGAGTTCTTGATTCATAATTGACATTTCCATTGTTGTGAGTCTTCTCCACCTTGGCTCTGCATCAGAGTGCTACAAGGGTGGATTTTTGGGTAAGGTGTTGAATGAAGAGTTTCGTTTGATGGGGCTTTGAGGTTGTGTAGATTGCTCAAAATAGGTTGTATTAATCTTGTTAGGATCCCCTTGAAGGCAGGTTGTCAGACCGATTGGGTTTGAGCCTCCTTGCCTCTACATCGGTGAGGCACAAGTAATTGAAGCATTCCAAAGGATACAAACCACCACGAATGGAGCTTACTTATACAATATGCTTTAGATGGGGCTTATTGAGCATTCCACAGTAATTAATTAAGCATTAGATGTAAACAAAATCCATGCCTACAACATTCAAGCATACAAATTACACGATACGCATGATAACATCATTCAAGAATGGCAGTAGCAAAATAAGAGTTTCTTTAATCAAAAATCTGAAAGGCTATACAATGATATATATTGATAAAAGTATATAAATATATCCAAAAAAACCATATAGGCTTAGTACAAAAGAGCCATTTGGACAAAATATCACGTATATATATCAATAGTACAGAACATATGTTCCAAAATGCCACATAGGCATACAACAAACAACACTAATACATAGTCATTTCCCTCTAGGGGAAGGAAATAGATCTCGTGTTGCCTTCAAAATTTGGCTAGATGGAGTGACTGTTACTTGTCTTGTCTTTTGAACATGCTCGCTACTCCTCCTCTCTTCACTCTGGACCTTCAACTGATACAATTAAAAGTAAAGATGTTAAAACATAGAAATTGAATTATGGAATGGCATATAACAAAATATAATCACTTACCGCATACATATAGTCATCATGCACATTTAAAGCATCACCATGTCCACAATCTGGAGTGACAACCACCTGTAGCAACCATGAAGATAGAAATTAAACTACATAAAATTATCCTAAAATTTTTCTATAATAGACCATAAAAGAGAAAATATAATGTCAAATTGACTAATCTATTCCATACCTCTCTCAATGGATCAGAACTAGCTATTGCTGCAGCAACTCCATGGTCCATCGTGCCACCAAAATCACCAGGGATATCTCTTGTCAATAGCTGCAAATGAAACAATATCTCAGGTATCATGTTGATATAGGAGAACATAATGTGACACAATCAAGGAATACTTGAATGCAATGTTTGTGTTTCTCATCAATTTTTTAGATCTGTATATACGCAAAATTATGAAAACTAGCTAACATAGATTTACAACTCTATTAATGAATAAAGGCTACCTGAGTGTACGTTGTTTGAGGATATGAATCATGAGGTGTGGAGGAAGAAGGTGCACCAGGAAACTCTTTGAAATCCGAAGCATGTTATGAGACAAACATTCAAATATAACATTGAACTGTTCAAATGCAATAATAATATCTTTAATACTAGTTACATACCTATGGACTCATCATCAAGAATGTATAAGGGTCTGTAGGAATAGAGCATCCCTCATGAACAGTGCAACCCTGAAATTTCATCATATCAAAATTCTACTAATTTAGTTATTCTTAAATTTCAAAATATATTTTAATAAACAACATTAAAATAACTTGCTAAATTTTACCTGAGTGTCAATGTCGAATGTATCATTCAAAATATCATCTGTGAAATCCATTGCCTCTGCAACTGACGTAGGCTATGTAGTTGTATCACGAGCACCCTGATAATCGTACGTACAAACAACACCACAAGCGCCACAATGGTGGGGTGGAGCTCGAGGCCAACACGTCTCCTCCACACCAGGCTCTACTAGAGGACTCGCACACAGTAAAATGGTCTGGGTGAGTGAGCCAATTGACTTCATCATGTCCACCTCTATATTGTCCTTAACAATGGAAGGAACAACGACATGCTCCACCATGGGTCTGCCCAAGGCTCTCGATGCCAACTGTGGATTATGTCGTGCAGCAGTTCTATCGTGTGTGGAGCCCCCACCTCTACCCTGAAAGTCTAAGATGTCAAAATATTTTGGCATTTTATTGAGGACAAACTCGCAATAGAGTTTCCTCAAAAAGTATTGCCACACCTCATGGTTATTGCATGGAGGTTGGTCAAATACCATCCACCACCGCTCCCAAAATTTGTTTCTAATTAAATCATGGTGGCACCAATGGATGGGGAGCCTCTTGCATGCATGGGACAAAGGTTCATTAGCTTTTGGGTCTTTAAATAAGGCACACAACTCGACTTTGCTAATTTTTAGTTTTTTGACATCTGCATATGACAAACCATTAGCATAAAATTGCCTCATCTCATCTCTCTTAGTTGACCAAAAATTCATTTGCTCGCTCATTTCTCCTACATGAGTTAAAATTGACTTCAATGATTTAGCAATCCCTCTCCTATAAGGGTGGGTTTCGGCATGCTCGGTTAATCTTGCAATTAATTGTTGAATGTCTCTTTTATTGTTTTCAATTTGATTTTGAATATTTTCTTGTGTTCCTTGAGGATGCCTATGAATTGATGGAGGCATTTCGGGTTGTTCTTGTATAGGAGGCTCTTGATGAGGGGGTGATTGTGAATTCTCAATGTTTTGAGGTGGAGATTCATTCCCTGAGAATTAGAACAAATTTTTATTATAAAAATCTATTTAAAATTGCATTCCAAATCAAATTCGAAATAAATAGAATAAAAATACACACCTCTTTGCAATCTTCGACCTCTCCGACGTGTTGGTGACATTCTTGTGGAAAATGGCAAGCTAAGGATGCAAATAATGGAGGAGATTTGGTGAGCGCAAGTTGCAGACTTGAAATCTTCCTACTTAAGCCGCAGGTTGAAGACAAAATGAGGGTTCCAAACCTGAATTTTGCATTTTATGTCTAGAAATACATTTGGCACATGCCAAATTTGGTGTGCGCCAAATGTATTTTTAAACATTTGGCATGCGCCAAAGGCCTTATTTCAAGGTTTTTTTGATCGTTTTTCAATTTGGTACCTAAATTGTGTCACAGATTGGTGCACTTACCCTGTGTCGTTTGGAAACCTTATTGTTTTGGTAGTTGAGTGCTAGTGTTTGGATAGCAGTCTGATAAATTCTACATCAACAAATACATTTGGGAAAATCAACCTTGATAAATCCAACATCCAAGGGTTTGACATTGGAATCTTCTCATTTCTCTTACTATAAAAATACCAAAATAGGTCCCATCCAAATTTGGGAATGAGGGCATCCCTACAACTTTGTGCAATGTCCACGAGAAAATTCTTATTACCCTCTTTAGTAGACCCTAGAAGTATATCTAATATGGACTGATGGAGTGGTCTTTTCTTTACTTTAGGTTCTTCATCTTTAATTTTAGGATGACTTTCTTTTACTTCTAATTGTTTTCTTTTAGGAGGCATGTTTCAATTTTCTCTACTATGGCTTCAGATGACAAAACCTTGAAATATTTTTTATATTAACAAAGCTCTTTCAGAGAGTTTTCATGCACTTATCTGAGTATTTGACGCTTGTAGGACTTCTTCTTCTCATATCCTTAGCTCCTTCCACGCTAGTGCACTGCAATTGAGTGCAATATTGGGATAACTCACTTGTCTTTGGATGGAATGATATTTAGTCATATCAGTTTTAATGCCAACTCTTCGTAAAATAATTTCATAGCAAGCTCAAATCCTTGCATTTAATTTTGGCAATTGACCTGATTTTTTGCATTTATTGCTGTAAATTGTAATGATGCCATGATTACCATACTACCATCGTCTCTTATTATACCCATTGCATTATGGTAGTGTTTTTCCTTTCCCTTATGTCATTTACCGCACTACCACCTTGCTTAAGACCTCTTACTATGAGGTTGCAGTGTATACCACTCTACCGCGGCCATATTATCCACCTCATGTGGCACTGCAGTGTCCACTTTTCTTCCAATTCTTAGCACTCTACCACCTTGCTCAAGAATTATTGTTGTGGGGTTGTGATGTATACCTTTCGACCACATATGTTTCTCACCCTCCTAGTGGTATAGCGGTGTATACTTTATCTTCTTGCTGTTTACCACCTTATTGCACTCCTTTGAATTGCCTTGTGCAGGATGGTGGTGGGTACCACATTACTGCATTGCCTTATAATTCTCCCTGTGGGGTGGCAGTGAGTATTGCTTTACCGTGCAAGCTATATAATCTATTGATGGTATGGAGGTAAAGGCTTATTTCTTAACTCATAAGTTGCCATCTCACGTTTCCTTTAGTTTGATGTTGTGGTATTGTGGTAAAGGTGAAATTTTCTTTTTTTATGATTATCTAGAGGAATAAATGGGTATATACAAAGGGAATGTTTTTGATAGTATGGATCTTGTCACACAAATTGTTGCATTTCACGTTAAATGCAATGAAAATATTAGGTTGAAGTATTAGGTAATAGGTTTGAGGGTATATGGTTGAAGGATTAGGTTGAAGTTCCAATGTATAGGGTAGAGGGTATAGGGGTTGAGGGTATAGGATTTAAGGGTTGAGGGTTGAGGGATTAAGGGTTGAGGGTTGAGAATTGAGGGTTGAGGGTTTAATGTATAGGGACGTAGAGGGTAGTGGATAGAGGATTTAAGGGTTTATGGTTTAAGGGTTGAGGGTTTAAGGTTGAGGGTAGAGGATTGAGGGTATAGGGTTGAGGGTCCAATGTATAGGGTTGAGGGTATAGGGGTTGAAGGATTAGGGTTAATTAAGGGTTGAGGATTGAGGGTAGATGGTAGACTAGGGTTGAGGGTTTAAGGGTTGAGGGATTAAGGGTTGAGGGTTGAGGGATTAGGGTAGATAGTTTACTTGGGTTTAAGGGTTAATGATGATTGAGGGTAGAGGGTATTGGGTTGAGGTTAGAGGGTAGAGGCTAGTTTAAGGGTTTACTAGGGTTTAAGGGTTGATAGTTTAGGGTTGAGTGTTTAAGGGTTTAAGGGTTGATGGTTTGGGGTTGAGGGATTAGGTTAGAGAGAGAGGGATGGATGGATCGAGATATGGAGGGATAAGTGAGATTGAGAGAAGGAGAGAAGAGGAGGGAGGGACAAAGATATATGAGGATTGAGGATCCAATGTATAAGGTAGATGGTTGAAAATTGAGGGTATAGATTTGAGGACCTATAGGGTTGATGGTTTAGGGTATTGGGTTGACACCTACTAGGATTGAGGGATTAGGGTAGAGGGTAGCAGGTTTAAGGGTTTAGGGTTGATGGTTAAGGGTTGAGGGTAGAGCATTTAGGGTATAGGTTTGAGGGTATATGGTTGAGGGATTAGGGTTGAGGGTCCAATGTATAAGGTTGAGGGTATAGGGGTTGAGGGTTTAGGGTTTAAGGTTGAGGGTTGAGGGATTAAGGTTGAGGGTTGAGGGTTGAGAGATCTTTTGATGGAAGTGAAATATAGACAAGCAATTGAAGGCCACTGAATATTGGGGAAGGATTTTTTGTTCTAACACCCCTAATCCCTTAACCCTTAATCCCTACTAGATTAGAACAATTAGGTGCTCAATTAGGTGCTAAATTAGGTGCTAAAGTAGGCACTAAATTAGGTACTAATGAAGGTGCTAATCTAGGCTCTAAATTGGGCACTAATTTGGGTGCTAATTTAGGTGCTAATTTAAGCACTAATTTAGATGCTAATTTGTGCCTAAATTAGCATTGACTTGTTCTAATCGGTGCAAAAAACACCAAAAATAGTGCCATCTTGATCAATAGCACCAAAGTTTTCAAAAAATTAGAGAAAAATACATTAAAAGAGTGGGTGGAAGTAAAAAACGGAGCAAAAAATGGAGCGAGTCACAGGGATTTGTTGTAGTGTTAACATCGTACCCAAGCTTCTGGATTCTTCCAATGTCTTCAACTAATTCTTATCAATGAACTCCCAACATTTCTGATAAAAGTTGGTTATGAAGCCATTATCTAGCCTTGATGCCTTATCTAGCGGCATAGAAAAAATTACTGCCCTTAATTCTCTTAAGGTGAATGGTTTTAACAATTGGGTAAAAGTACAAAGTTGTGTCACACTTTCAGCCAACTTATTAGCACAACTGAATTTAAGTATTTCTAACTAAAAATCATTTTTGGTCAAACATATGATCTAGTAAGATTCATTCTAGCTAAGTTAGATACTTCCACAAATTTTTCAACTAAAATTGTTGGCAAAAAATATACAGAGCGCCACTTCGAGACCAATTTACTAAAAAACTAAAATTATTTTAAAAAATTGATGTTTCAATAACTCCTACTCATGCAAATAGCATTTTTTTTTAAATATAAAAATAACCTTTTGTAGATCCATAAGTATAGTTTTCAAAAATATATTCATTTTAATAGTTTAATTATTATTTTTACTAAAAGTAGGTTATCAACACAAAATATTAGGTTGATTACCATGTGAAGGAAACATACCAAAACTTATTTTAAAAAAATTGAAAAAAATATGATGCACTAGATAAAAGAATCTATATCAAGATGGTATAATTTTTTTCTATTTTAGATAAATGTTTAATATGAAAGTTGACATCAAATGGAAACAACTATTTTTTAATACACGCATTTTTTAATATTTATTTAAAAATATATATTTATCAAAATTGGAAAAAAATATATCCATGCACTAAAGTTTCAAGTTATAAATACATAAAAAAAATTGAAAGAGAAAAAAAAAAATTACTATAAAATTTTTGACATCTCATGTAACGTCATTTTTCAACATTTTATCAACAACTAAATTCTAGTGTTAATTTATTAATAACTAGTTTAAAATAATTTTTAAATTGTTTTTTTAAATACAACATAAAATATATTAAAAAATGCATATTTTATTAGTTTACATCAAATCAAAATTCAAAAAATATATGCCACTTTTTAGTGATTCAAGTTTATAAGTTGGATTAGTGTTGGTCATTTCCTTTATAAAGTGTGACACAACTTTGTGCTTTCACCCAATTGTATATTTCCCCCTATGAAACTAATGTCGGAATCCCTTCCAACATATCTTCCCTTACTCTCTCTAGCTGATCTGATTTAGTACCTAATGTAGATAGAAAATTTCAAAAAAAAAATCAAACTTTTTTTTGGATAACTTCTTCTTTTATTAACCTTTTAGTCATTACAATGTCCACTATTGAAAAAATTATATTTTTGGCTTTCTTTACCTAATTAGATTTGTGAAAAAAAATTGTATTCTTATCACCTTCTTTTAACCATAGTTCACGTGACTTTTGATGCCAATAAATCTCTTCTCTAACTACAAGTTCTTCTCATTGTTCTTGCAAAAAAAATTGCAATTCATATGTGTTTAGGGTTAATCCATTACCTATAATTTTAGAGTTTACAGTTGAAATTTGTTTAAAGACTTCTTCCTTTTGGTGGAACACATTCTTAAAAATAGTAGCATTCCAATGTTTGATTTTTCCCTTCACATGCATTAATTTTTGACAAAATCTAAACATAAATGTGCCTTCCACCAAAGGAGCCTTCAACCACCAATCATGTAATGAACTTAAAAACTCTGGGTGGTGAAACCACATCATTTCAAACTTAAATGGTGATTTTGAATTTGAAACCAATTTATTAAGTTCAATACACATCTAGACATAGGAAAATGATTCCCACCCATATTAATATTTTTTACAGCAACCCAAAGTTTTTTGTTATCCAATTTGATGCAACCAAGAACCTATCCAAGCACACAACTATTTGAAGGAAGTATTTACGCTTATTTGTCTAGGTGTAATTCCCATTCCTTGGTTTTATGTCTAAGAGTGCATTATTTTGAATGAAAGAGTTGAAGTCCTTCATAGTCTTCTCAAGAGGAATGATCCCACCCTTATTTTCACTCAAAGATAATATTGCATTGAAATCTCTAGCTAGTATTACCATATCTGAGCCAATTTGATACAAATCTTGGTTTAATGCTTCCCACAACTGCTCTTTCCTAGTTGTAGAGTTTGGTGCATAAACATTAAGAAGCCAAAAATTCAAATCACGGTGTATCACCTTTAATAACTGTCAATGTTGTTCATTTGTTATAGCTTCAATTGTAACAGAATTTAAATTCCATAAAGCCACCAAACCTCTCGAAGCACCTTGCACTACCAACTGACAAGATTTCCACCTTGTCCATTTTTGTATGACTGAATAAAAAATCTCTTGTGATAACTTTGTCTCCTGAAGTAAAACTATGTTAGCCCCAAAATCATCAATTTGTTGCTTGATGTGGGCTCTCTTGTTAGGGGCATTAATGCCCCTAACATTCCAAGATACTATCTTCATACCAATTTCAAAAAGCCACTTGTTCCCCTCAATCTCTTTTTAATACTACCATCCAATGTCGATTGTTTCCCAGCTTCTATCTCCTCTTGAATCTTGACTACGTGTGATTTTCTGCCTCTTTTACTAGGTGACTTTTGAGAGGTTGGAGACAAAGAGGAGGTCTGTGTAATTGATAAAGTTTGGGAGAAATCAAAATCCTCAGCACCCTCTTCAATATCCAACCCTATATTGGTAGCTTTTGCTAACTGTGGGACTAAAGTTGTCATGTTTAAAAGAGAATCCCTTTCCCCTAAGATTAAGGATGAGGAGACAAGTTTAGTATCAGAAGTTACAAGAACATTGAACTCACTCTCTTTTTCAATTTCCTCTATTATTTCATCAATGATAGAAGACCCTACTGTCGTGAGAATAGTACTAGCTATTCCCTCCAAATTTCCATCGTCTAATATGGATTGTATATCCATGAAACCAAAAGTATCATTGACACTATTTTCCTAGGACACCTCTTTAGAATCTGTATCAACCAGAAAGGTATAAACCTAATTGTAGTTGATTTAGGGTTAAAATTCGGATGCCAAAGATAAATAGATAAGCCCAATCCCCCAAAGACCCACAATTTAACCCTATAAATCACATCCCTTTCTTTTTTTTTAAGAAAAAAGGACAATGAAGAAACCATTTCCTCGATCTATATAGAAAAAATGATTTGCCCCTTCCCAATGATGATATAATAGTTTTTTTAAATCAGAAATGGGTGGAGAAAACTTCCATAACTTACAAATTAACGTTGTTTCTCTAAGATTTTGTGATTCAATGCATAATAATTCCTCTAGAAGTGTTACATCCTTAGTGCTTTTGTATTTTTGATGAAATTGAGGTAACCGTTGGAAATCCTCATTTTGCATTCAATGCTTGTTGCTTTGTGACTGATCCTTATGTGGTTGATTATTGTAATCCTTAATAGTAAAACCCTTACCCGGGACAATATTGTTAGGAAAAGTAGCTAGAGATGTATCTTTACTCAGATACAATGTCTCCTTGTTCCCTACTAATTACTTTGAACGCCATTGCTTCTAAAGATGGTTGTTATACAAAGCTCTATTGACCACAATAATATTTGGAAAGGAAAATTTTAATGGGACATTATTTGGAAAATTCATTGGAGCCCCTTCTTCTTTAGAACCACAGATGTCAAAAGAAGTCGCCAAATCCCCTTCTCCTTCAGAACCACAAATGTCAAAAATTTATTGTCGTTGATTGGAAAGATGTTTTCTAGGAACACAAGGTTGTCTTGAGTGGGAAACAGCTAGATCAATACGAAGATGCCCATTCCAAATGGGATCTGCACCAAGACCCTGAAAGTGACCTCAAGATCAGTTGTTTACATCCAAAAAAAAATTAAAAAGTTTGGTGCCTCGTAACAACCCGTTTCCTGGAGCACTCTTCATCCTACTCTCTACAAATGAAAATTTATATAGAGGGAATTATATTTTTTTAAAGATTCCCATTGCATATGAGAGTCATAAAATCAAGGAGGTGGAGAGGCAATTCTTGATAGATCAGCTAAATTTAAGAAACACTTGGTGGGTAGTTGTGTATGGTTAAGACTAATCACAATAGTTTTAAGTATTTTTAGATTCAAAAGGATCTAAACAAACGATAGAAAAAAATGGTAAATAAACTTCAAGCACATGATTTTGATATTAAATATGTTAAAGGAAAGAAGAATGTCATTATAGATGCATTATTCAAGAAAGGTCAACTTTTAGTTCAATGTATCACATATCTACTAATTGGAGGGAAAAAATATAGTAGAATATGCTAAGAATGTATTTGTTGTTGATATGTTGGAAGAAAATTTGTTGGATGGTAAGTATACTACATCCAATGAACTCATTTTCTATAAGGGAAGAATCTACTTTATACTAAAATCAATAACAGAAAAAGGTTTTGAGAGAAATTCACAATACTCAATTAAAAATTCACTCTAGGTATTTCAAAACCTATAAATAGATCATGTAAACAACTTAAGGATGATGTCCTTAGTCACATCAAATAATATTTTGTTTGTTAGAGAAATGAATATGAGGAAACATTCCTGAAAGGTCTTTTGTAACCCTTACCTGCTCTAGAAAAAATGGGAAAATGTTTCAATGGATTTCATCATTGGAACTCATAAATTCCAAGGTAAAGACTGTATATATGTTGTTGATAGAATCGTCAAGTATGCACATATTTCTTTATTATTTCTACACAATTCAAGGCACCAGAAGTTGTTTGTATAATCTTTAATGAAGTGCTTTAAGACTCCATAGATTACCCAAAAGCATAGTAAGAGACAAAGGTAGTTGGTTCTTGAGATTTTTTTGTAAGAGATATTTTAGTTGGTTAGAACTAAGCTCACGTCAAGTAATGGCTATCATCCACAAAAAAATGTCAACATTGAGATTGTAAAAATATGGGTCAAAGATTAATTCAAGAACTATGTTGTTGATCTCAACAAAATACATGGGTTAAATGGATCCATATGGGGAGCACTACTATAACACCACCTATCACTTGTCAATCAAGATGATGTCATTCATTGCTTTGTACTTGTCTAAATCCCATAGCTTTGTAGACCTTTTTTTTTCTAATGGTAGGTTCCCAAGAGCAAGTGATTTGATTAATATAGCCAAGGCATTCTAAAGTCACTCAAGGAGGATATTCAATGGGCTTATAATTAATATAATTTATATATCAATTTCCATAGAATGAGAGGAAATTTGAAGTAGGAGACATGGTTTTTGTGAGGTTACATAATTCTGAGAAGGATTGGTGAAGTTGTTAAAGGGAAATATTCATAATGTGTTCCATGTGTCTTATTTGAGAAAGGAACTTGACAAACATGTTGTACCAATAGAAGAGTTATCTTCATTAGTGAAGAGGGCAAGATTATTTTGGTCCTTGAAGTAATCATGGATGTAAGGGAAAGAGAAATGAGGAACCATAGCACTAAGGAGTCTTTGACTTGATGGAAGTAATCTCCTTGTAGAAAATGCAACATGGGAGGGCCCTCAAATATTAGAACATTTGAATCTACAATTACTTGAGGACAAGTAATTTTGAGTAGGGTAGACATGTAATGTCCCATTTTTTTGTTATTTAAAGTTAGTAAATATTTGGTTTATTCCTTTCCCTATTTTTCTTAGTGACCCCTCTTATATGTTTATGCTAGGCATTGGGTTTTCCACCCAAATTAACATTTTCTTTATTTTCCATCAAGTTTTTAGACTTTCCCATCCCATCATGTCTTCCCACCATGCTCTGTTATTTTTCTTGTGTGTCATAATTCAAAACTTGTCCATCTCACCATGCTTATTTTTGAACCTCTAACACCTCAATTTATGACATATGTCTTGTGGTATCCTTGATGTTTGTCCTTGATTCATGTCGTAATTCCATGGGTGATCTATTTGTGCACCATAAGGCATTCCAAATAGGTTTTCCCACCCATGAATACCATTTAAAGTTTAACGTGTGGATTCACATGCACAGGTGACATTAGAGGATAAAATATCATTATTTTCATTAAATGAATCTATTATAATAATTTGATTCCAATATTTCTAAGAAGATCTGTTATAACCCATTTCTTGGAGGATATAAAATGGAACACATAATGCATTTAGGGAGGACCATTTGTTAATTTGTATGAAAAAGCACTATTAGAAACTATTTTCAGCCTTGTGTTCAAGTGTGTGGATCTAAGGATGAATACATTTAGATATATTAGAGGCTAGTGGAGAAAATCACTCTAATTTTAAGGGTTGGAGGATACCACCCCTTTGGCTAGAGGATAAATTCATTTGAATATTTCATTAGAGATCCATTATTTGAGGATTCGGTTTACATTGTATTAGTGTGGATTATTATTTTTAGTGGGTATACCCATGGTAGTTATTGTTGTTACTTCCAACATAGTGATATTTCATTTACATATATTTTGGGATTCTATTATAATAAGGAAAGGTTTAGGGGTTTAAATTATTATTTTCTAAGATAATATTTAGAATACAATGATAATAATGTAATATAAATAGTGATTCTATGTGAGTTTGATAAGATTTGAGTTCAATATCAAATATAATATTATTTATCTCAAATACATATCATTGAAAAGAGTAAAAATTATTTTAAACTCATATTTGCATAATTATTTTGGGTTGGGACATTACATTTTTCATGACCAACTTCGATCTCTTACACTATTTTCTCAAGTTCGAGGTCACTCATAACTCTTCTAGGATCTCTCTTAGGTTAAGTATGTTCTTGATATTCTAGCTCACTTTCACATGGCTGATTATAGGCTTCCAATGACCTTTTTTTGCATGATGCCACTTTGTATCATCAATTTATTGGTAGCCTCATTTAATTAACTCATACTCACTCCAATACTTTTAATTTATAAGTGGTTGTTTTTATATGTTTCATGATGGAGCCATATGAGCTTCATTAGAAGGTGTCCAAATGTATTCAACATTACATATAGGACACTCACAATTATGGTATTCAATATGCAGTAGGTATAGATTCAAATATGATTAGATACATAGATTATGATTAGGTTGGTGATCTTGATGATTTTAAGTCCACACCTAGCTATAATTTTTACCTTGGTTCTTGGAGGATATAAAATGGAACACATAATGCATTTAGGGAGGACCATTTGTTAATTTGTATGAAAAAATGCTATTAGAAACTATTTTGAGCCTTGTGTTCAAGTGTGTGGATCTAAGGATGAATACATTTAGATATATTAGAGGCTAGTGGAGAAAATCCCTCTAATTTTAAGAGTTAGAGGATACCACCCCTTTGGCTAGAGGACAAATTCATTTGAATATTGCATTAGATATCCATTATTTGAGGATTTGGTTTGCATTGTATTAGTGTGGATTATTATTTGTAGTGGGTATACTCATGGTAGTTATTGTTTTTACTTCCAACATAATTATATTTTATTTACATATATTTTGGGATTCTATTATAATAAGGAAAGGTTTAGGGGTAAAAATTATTATTTTCTAAGATATTATTTAGAACACAATGATAATAATGTAATGTAAATAGTGATTCTATGTGATTTTGATAAGATTTGAGTTCAATATTAAATATAATATTTTCTTATCTCAAATACATATCATTGAAAAGGTTAAATATGATTTTAAAGTCATATTTGCATAATTATTTTGGGTTGGGACATTACATTTTTCATGACCAACTTGGATCTCTTACACTATTTTCTCAAGGTCGAGATCACTCATAACTCTTCTAGGATCTCTCTTAGGTTAAGTATGCTCTTGATATTCTAGCTCACTTTCACATGGCTGATTATAGGCTTGCAATGACCTTTTTGTGTATGATGCCACTTTGTATCATCAATTTTTTGATAGCCCCATTTACTTAACGTCTCATACTCACTCCAATACTTTTGATTTATAATTTTTGTTTTTATACTTCATGATGGAGCCATATGAGCTTCATTAGAAAGTGTCCAAATGTATTCAACATTACATATAGAACACTCACAATTATGGTATTCAATGTGTAGTAGGCATAGGTTCAAATATGATTTGATACATAGACTCTGATTAGGTTGGTGATCTTGATGAAACTCCACACCTAGCTATAATTCTCACCTTGGTTCTAGTCCCTTTTTTGGAAAAGAAAGAAGAAAATGTCATTTCTTTCTCTCAGATTCAAGTTGAGTATCAAGGATCTATCAATTCTACCATTGAGGTTGTTTGGTTTTAGAATATTCTAACAACAATTAGAATTAATTTTCAAAAGTCACTAGTCATCTACTATGATAACCAAAGTGCTATATAGATCTTGAATAATTTGGTCCATTACCAATGGGCCAAACACACTGAGGTCCACATGCATTTTCTCAAGGAGGTAATTTAGGAGTAGGTAATTGATTTGTGCTATAGTTTGACAACAAAGCAAGTTATTAAAATCTTCACCAAAACCTTCACTAAGAGTAAGTACATCCATCTTTGAGCTCTTTTGAGGGTGTGGAATATTTATTGAGGGGAGTCACATACCCTTATTTCCTTTTCCTCTCATGGAGGTAGTTTTTCCCAATTATGTTTTCTTCTTTTCTTCTATTTTGAGGGGATCTCTATACATGGGCACCTCATTAGACCTTTTTTTGATATTCGTCTTTCATTTTTTTCTTTTTTCTTTCTCTTAAATTAATTTAAGGAACATGTTAATGTGAAAAATTTATATTATCTAACTAGTTCAATTCCTAGCTTGTGTCCACTTAGGACCTTTTGTAATGCCCCACCACGTAACCCTAAAGGAAGTTGCAATTAACAACTTAAGCACGCCAAAAAAAAAATTTTAAGTGTAATTAACAAACATGTTCACTTACTAATTGACAACAACCTCTAAAGCTATGAGATTGGGATTACTTAAAACCCATACATACATCACATAACATCAAAATATTTACTTACATAAAGAATCAAGTACTCATACATTATATACATAATAAATTCACCATAACATAAAGAGATATAATAAAATCCATTTACATTAACTTGATCATAAGGTTACATCTCTCATTCCCTAAATGAGGTAAATTACACAAATGTAATAAAATATACAAATAACCACCTTGAATACAAATGAGGGGTAAAATAACATGAGCCAAACTGAAATAAATACAATGCTTGATTTAAATACATGAAGCTGCGAGCTCTCCAACTCGATATCTCGCCATCACGAACTGAAAATCAAAAGGGGACCCATCGGTGTATGGTGCATGTTCCACCCAACCAAGTGGTACTTGAAGACCCACCCCCATGCTAGGAGATAGCAACAACATAACATGGACAAACCTACCACCACTAATCACATATTGACTCATACTAACACAACCGATCACCTGAACCATACAACCACAAGTACAACTCTACCATAGGTCACATTGCTTCCAAATATAAAATAGATAAGGTATGTTAAGAAAACCATACACATAAAACCATGTACCAACTATTGTCCTAGACAGAGTGTCATCACACAACTTATAATGAGTTACCCACTGCAGATCTTTATAGGCCCTGGATATCCTGGAGACCTCAACTAACCCCCAACCCTCATATTTACTAATGCGTAATCAAATACTTCTCATAAAGACAAGATAGATGACCTTGTCATTCCAGGCCTTCCCACTCATACCAAGCCTAAACAAGCACTTGCGTCTATGAGTGAGACTAGAACTTATCTTGATTAGTGTGAAGTACTACCTAATCTTCTAAGTACATTGTTTTAGTTATCACTTGATTAAACCATCTTCAAAGGTTACCTAGTCTTACCTCTTACGGGCTTTGGCCCCTAACGGAAGCCACTCTTTTATTTGACAACACACATACAAACCAATCACCAAGGGAACCTCAAGTGCATACAAACTAGATAATCCACTCCTTCCAAAGGAGGCACAAATCTCCGTTCATGGAAACCGGATAAATCATTGACAACGCACCATGCACTACCCAAGGGATTCAAAATAGGCTGACATAACAAATCAACAACCCCCATCCTCTAAGGATCCTTCTGGAAAACTTACAATTCTTGACTTACACTTAACCCATCTCCCAAAATGAAACTAGATGATTAAGAGCATTCAAGACATGATTCAAATCTAATATTTGGATTTCCTAAATCCATCCTCAATCAGTGGATAACATTGACAAAACCAACGCACTAATCCAATGATACAATAACTGGGTTGACTCAAATAAACATACAACCCCATTTCCCTCTTCCATTACTAGAAGTCTTAAACAATTTAAACCCACTTCCCCTTACGAAATACAAAAAAAATAAACATAGAAAACAATTGCAAGGAAATATCTATTTTTGGATATACTAAATCCATTTCCCTTTCAAATTCATTTCAGAGTAAAGAAAACAATTGCCCTAATGAAATAATTAAAAAATAATAATTTATTGTTTTTCCAAATACAGAAAAGGAAAAAAATACAACTTAAATAAATAAATCAAACTTTGATTACTTATAAAACCAAGATAAATCAACTACAAATTATTTTCTTCAGTTTCCAAACCAAATATAATGTCCAATTTTTTCTTCTAATAATTACTCCAATATTTCATTGCATGCAATTAATTATTCAAAATCATTAAATATACATTCTAAAGTATATATTCATGCAATTTAAACATCTCGTATATTTAATTATATATAAACAATTATATATACATTAAATATATTCAAATATGTAATACAAAATAAATATATTATTTTAATCCAAATTAAATATATTAAAATATTATGTAATATTAAAATATCACATATAAACAATATATATACACAATATGTATATATAAATAATATATATATATAATATATATACAACATATATACTATTTTCATATCCAATTGTAATATATATAATATATATTTTATCGAATATTTTAATTAAATCCGAATATTAAATGACCCCCATTTTTTTTATCTGGCGGACGCTGTAAAGAGTTCGCTGGTTTTTGTTAATAAACAGCACACACCAAAAAACCATGGGATGGGGCAGATGTATTAACCCAGCCGACCCCATTTCCACATAGGCGTCTAGCAAGGAAGAGGGGAGGGGTTGCGGTGGAGGCTCTGCCTCCACAGTCGTCCCCTCATGGGGGCGGCAGTGGAGGCAGTGCCTCCCAAGCCTCCCCCATTAGTAATAAAACCCTATGAAAAATATGAACAGCGATTTTTTTTAAACTTCAAAAAATTCCTGCAAAGGATGTCGTACGGACGGCAATAAAAGTATTTACAAATTCACAATAAATAAATTCATATATATGTATGTGGATTTATATATATTTAATATATATATTTTCACATATATGTATATATATATATTATATATATAAAAAATTTCACACATTAATTTTAATTGGAAAGATTTTTTCAAAACACTATTTATAGGTAAGGTTGTGCAAATTTCCTAAAAACCCCCATTTTTCTCAGAAGATTTCTAAATTCTCATTTCTTCTAAATTTCCTACTGTTAACACAATTTCCTTTATAGAGATTTCCAGAGGCTTTCAATATAATTTCCTAAATTTTAAAATATTTTCCTCTGAATTTTTCCACGGCAAATCTACAAATATAGAAGCCTTACAATTTTTTCCTACAGAGGCTCTAGGTTTTTTCATGGCAATCACAAAAGTCTTAAAATTTTATTTTCTTAAACAAAACAAATTGTCTACTCTAGATCTAGAACAACACTCTTCTACAATAATACAATTCGATTTAAAAATTTAAACTAAAACAATAATAGAAGAATGAAACATATTTCAACGAAGCTTCTGGAGTAATTGAAGTTTCAGATGCTGAGTCTCTTCCAAAGCTTCTTTCTAGCAAACTTTTCACAACTTCTTCCAAACAATCCAAATTTTCGAGCACAGTATTGAATCCAAAACCACAACAATCTATCCCAAACAAATCTAAGAATGCAAATATTTTTCACAATTTCCTTACAATCCAAAATCCCATTCGAATTTTTCCACAGCAACCAAAATCTTTTTTTTTCCAATTTTCAACATTCCCAAAATATCTTGTGCTTTTTCGTGAAGAAGCCAAAGCCAATATTCTCTTTAGGAATTAATTTCCCAACAACCCTCAATTAATTAACTATAACATGTTGGAATTAACAAATATCTTTTAACAACCACATTTATTTTTACACAATAATTTAATAATTTCATATTCAAATTTAATTTCCAATTTAAATTTAATTTCGTTAAACAACTTTCTTAATAAATAATTTAATTACTTAATAAATAATTTAATTACTTAATAAATAAATTTAATCACATGGATTAAATTTAATTTACTAAATAAATTAAATTAAATTAATTAATTTAAATAGAAAGCTTCCATCATATTATCTAAAATTAATTAAATAAATATCAACATCATTTATTACATAATTTAATATTTATTTTCATAACATAAACTTTGCATAATTAAATAGTAATAAACAAGGCAACTGAAGACACATCAAACAAAGACTGACGACACACTGTGGCTAGGGTGTAGACCTGACACATGTTACTTAGTTACTATCTCCCGTTCAACTTTACCGTTGGGTCAACACGTTCAAACCTGTGAAACCAGGTGGAATCAATATTATGTACCTGCAAACTTGTAAACGAAATATCAAAGTACATGTATATAAATAGCATAAAATACACACCGTGAAAAGGAAATCATAGAATCGCAGGGCGCTCGCAAGCGAGTGATGCGATCTCATCCCCTTCACCAATACACTCATCATAAACTGACAGTTTCATCATAATCAAATATCTCATATACAATAAACATGTTATAATAACTAACATTATTACACCAATTAAAGTATATCAAATAAAGCATCAGATAAGATGCATCACATCACACGAATAGTCTATGTCGCTCTATAAATAGTGATCAAATAGCACACACATGATAAAGTATCTCAAAGTATCTGAATATTTAGAAAATAAATCAAAACAAAACAAGGACACATTGTCCAGTCCAGAAAGCAAAATGGAGGGTATTACACTTTTTCGCACTAAGCTAAATTTACTTAAGATTTTTTTACGCATTGTAATACATTGGATTTTTTTACACATTGGTACA
This sequence comes from Sequoiadendron giganteum, assembly GCA_007115665.2. Lineage (NCBI taxonomy): Eukaryota > Viridiplantae > Streptophyta > Pinopsida > Cupressales > Cupressaceae > Sequoiadendron > Sequoiadendron giganteum. The sequence continues at coordinate 428,434,616 of CM021100.1, forward strand.
TAGTGGTTGTGGTTTTATTATCCGGTGGTATATCATATGCATACTCACCCTTTATTTTGAATTTGTAATAAACTGGTTTTAATTAATTTATTTTTTTATTGAATAAAATATGGTTTATTGTTTCAATTCTATATTTACAAGTGTTCTAGTACTTTACTTTAGTCATTTACATTTTGGAAAGTTTAAAAGACAAATCTTACAAGTATGTAGTACATTAATATATTAAATGTGTTGCATGTATGGTATATAGGAACTTCTTATAGTGTTTCCTCTATGAGAAGGAGTGACTTCATGTGAGCACTCTATGAATGATATGTATTTCTTAAGTATGCAAGATATTTGAATGTATCCCAATCATCTATGTATCCAAAGTGTGTTGAATCCTTATTGGTCCATATGTTTGCTATGTGTATAGTGACACAATGTGTGTGAAGAGTACCAAATTTAGCCTTTGGCAATCATAGTTAGATACTTAACTATTAAGAAATAAAACAAGGCATCCAAGCAAGGAGAAAAGGGAATCAAAGATAACAAGAATTTGTCAAAGCCAAAGAAGTTATTGTTTGAGACATGTTTTAATAATATGGAGGACATACCAACAATGGAGGAGGAAATAAGCTACCTTTCTCTAGGTTATATTTAAAACTAAAATTTTAGCTCTTACAACACTAAATTTGGTGACATATTTGTGGAGGAGGAGCCAAATGTGGGAAATTCCTAATGGCTTGTGTTGTCCATGTTTAAAATACAAGGGAAAATCAAGAAGAAGGAGTTCATGGAAGGAGAAAAGGGAACCATAATTATATTCCACCCATTAAAAGCTTGGATGTCAATAATTTGACCAAATTTGAGTTGTAAAAGACTTTCTCCACATGACCATTGCTTAATCCCTAAGATTCAATTATATGTCAAATGTAAAGTTACATGGGGTAAAATGTTTAGTGTGGTAATTTTGTGGAGGATTAGGGAAATAGGATGATGTAAAAATGATTTGGATTAGTGATTATTCTTTTAAACAATCTCTCATTTAGTTATGAAATATTTGAATACAAATTTTATATGTGTCAATTATTCATTCAAAAGCCCAAGGATCAACCATGTTTAGAGAAAACTAAGTTACAATAGTTGTCAAAAAAATTATAAAACTTTTTAAAAACCATGAGACGTACAAAAATCCAAAAACCATGAGACATACAAATAGCCATTTAAACATACGATGCAGTTAAGATGGAATGACAACTTTAATTCATAGCCCAAGAAATGGTGTCAAGAATTTATAATTTCTATATTAAATTAAAAAAAAAATGTTATTTACTTTTCATCTTTCACTTTGGGTGATATTGAAAAAATGCAATAATCATTAAATGTACATTTGAGATAGGGAAGAGAGAGGGGGGAAGTAGGGGGAGAACTATTTCATGTTTCATGCTAAAAATCTAAAGATGACATGTGCCCCATGGAAAGTTATACAACAAAAGGCACTGACTTAAAGATCTAATAATTCACTTTTAAGACCTCTTCAACATAATTATTACACACTACATTATAATTGTAAATATCAAAAAATAAATTCTCTTGACAACATAAGAAAAGCAAAATAAAATAAAGAAAGATGTTTTATAATTTTCATCATACACACTAAAGTTGGTATCACTTATGCTTCCATTTTCAGACCTTTGGAGTTAGCTCACTGGATCTCAATTGTTTAAGTAATTCAGATCATTATTCGAATCCTAATTTTCTCATTAGTATGAATGGAAGTCCATTGCATATCATTTAAAAACTTATAAGAAAAATTTACCTTATAATAAGCTGGGGTCACTCGACTAAACTCTAGACTCCCTTCTGTAAAAAAGAAAACCAAACCTTTTAAAGAAGACATCGTTGCAAACGCATTTTAAAAAGTTGGGTTCCTTTCATTGTTCATAAGAGACCTACATTTGCATTGCTATATCGATTATATCGACTATATCCTCAATATTATTTGGTAGGCAAGATTTAATGGATGAGCTATAATTGGTCTGCTCATCATGGTACTTGATCTGAGACAGCACGTTGGAGATGAGTGTATCTATAGGAATGAAGCCACTGCCAGCAGCTTCAAAGGAAGCGAAAAAGCTCGAAAGAAGCCCTGTGTTTGACCGTGGGTAATAGGCATGATCCAATCGTTCCATGAATTCACCAAAGAAGCGTCCACATCAGCATACTGGCATGGGGTGTTGTTATAGAACTAGATCCACACAAAGTCGAGCAAACCTAAATGTAAGGCCGTTCTGAGGTGATAATCGAGATAGGGGCACTGCGGAGCAGCGCTGAGATAGACCTTCTTAGAGGTAGTACTAAGAGAGGACACTGCCTTTGCCAGTTCATCCCAGTGCTCCGTCGTGGCTTCGATATCGAAGTCAATGTCGTCCAAAACGACATCAAAACATCTCCAAGAGGCTAAAGCATATATTTTACATTGAGGCCTCATTAGTATTTGGTAGTTTAAGCATGGTAATTGAAATGATTTTGATGACACAGAAGCTTTAATAGACGAGCTATAGTTGGTTTGCTCGTCGTAGTACTTGGACCACAACATGACTTCTCTGTATCTCGAGGAGATCCTGATCTGAGGCAACACGTTGAGAGATGAGTGCTTCTCGAGGAGTGAAGCCACTGCCAGCAGTTTCAGAGCAAGTGGGAAGTCTGAGGAAGAAGCCCTGTGTTTGAACGGTGGTAACAGACATGGTCCAATGGTTCAACGAATTCACCAGATTAGCTGAATTAACTCTTGCCAGTCCAGCGGCGTAAAGGTGTTCCTCTCCGGAACAATCGTCTCCGCAGATGACGCCTAAAACGTGGCCACCTATTTGTGGAACAACTTTCTCGGAGGGCAGTCGGACTCCAGACCTCTTGGAGACGCCATTATGGAAATATGGAGGAGTCATATTGTGGTCCAACGTGCTGCCTCAGATCAAGACCACCTCGAACTAATGAGTTGTGTTGTGGTGCAAGTAGTATGACGAGCAAACCGATTCTAGGGGAGAGGATCCATGCACGCTAATTTCGTGGCTCTCAAAAACAAATCTAGTAATGTCAAGTGATTCTAAATTTTTTTAGCATTTTCTTCGTTAGTATACAACTTATATCTAAGGTTTCGACTTGTTATTAAAAAATTTGATGTTTTAATTATATGTAGTCGTAGAAGGTGTCTAAAACATCACTTTTATAATCTTATATCAATCATAGTCAATTACCACCCTTGGTCCTTGATAACACTTCACCAATACTTGAACACATTGTCATGAGAAAAAATCACTTAATCTCTCAAATATGAATTGATAAGTATATTAATTTATACAATTTATTATTAATAATTAAATAAATATAAACTACAAATTATATAGTTTAATATTAATAACTAAATAAATATAAACTATTATTGTTATGAAATAATCTTTAAAGTGTAACATACTATATGTATTTCGAAATAAATTATGCATAAAACTATTATTAAAAATTCATTTTTTAGCACACGATGACCTAAACCCTAAATACTTCAGCCATAAAACTATTATCGTGCTACCACACCATTTTTGTCGAGACCATGCTCGTTCCATCGCAACATTTCTACCCAGACCATGGTATCATGTCCAACAGGAGGAGATGGAGTGTGTTGGGTGTCATGAAAGGTTGCACACCATGAGGTAAGGTGTACAAATTTGGTTGTAGATGGCAATGTACTCTTTTTTTTTTGTTCTCAATTTCTTTCTAGTTTTGCAGGCCATCGCTCATCTTCCCACGATCTTTGTAGATGTTGTTGGGTGATCCCACAATAGTGGGTTACATTTTTTGGCCATTCCATCAATCCACACATCCACCTCCAAAGCACCATTTATCACATATGCCCAAATCCCACTCCTCACCTCCAACATCTAAATCCATCTCACTTTATCCTAAATCCAATCCAAAACCTAGAATCCACTATATCCTTGTAGCCAAACTTTACCATCAAATTTATGGTGGCACTCTATTGAGTTGCTTACATTTGGACAAGGCCAACCCAACAATCAAAGAGCATCATCACGATTGTGCAAATATCCTAGCAAAACAATTCGCAAGATAGGATATTATTGGCATTTCATGACCGAAGCATCCAAATCATATACATCAACAATCCATGCACATGATACCTAAAGTCAAATTCCCAAAAAATCACAAAATTAGTAAAATTCTAAAAAAAAAAAAAAAAAGTAAAAAATAGTAAAAAGAAATAAATTCGCCCAATGGTGAAAACCACTTCTTGTGGCACCTTAGGAAAGTAGCATGATGAAACCCATTATGGGCATCATGTGCAAATCAACTAGCTATGTGAACCTTGAAATTCAAGGCCAATTATAATTCCCAATACAAGTAGGTGTAAAGTCTAACAATCCTCAATCATCACCCAAGAGCATATTCATAGTATCATTATCATTGGAAGGTGATAGATCAACTTTTAAAGATGGATTCAAAGTACTAAGAGAGATGGAAGAGTTATGCTCACCTTCGAATTGTACTAAGAGATTTTTGCATCCATTTTAATCGCATGCACCTTGTTATTATATGCATTCTTCATCTCATGATGAAGAGTAGACAAGACTCCCTTCACATGGCATAAACCTATAGTCTACCAAGAAGATTGTGTGAGAGAGTATTTGGAATTCAACATGGATAAGGGTACCTGTTATATGAGATTATTATCCACACCAAGCTTATCTAGAAGAAAATTTCTATAAACATTAAGACCTGATCCATTGTCAATAAGAGTACATATAATCCCAATTTATTAATGATCACATATATCATTAGAGCCTCATGATGGTTTTGAACCTTAGAAGAAGGTAGTTCATGTTTAGGTAACACAATATCCAACCTTGTTACTTGCATACAATCAAATAAGGTTGCTACATCATTTAGATTTATAGAAGGTGAGATGTCAATCTATTGAAAAGCCTCTTGGAGCATCTCATTGTATGTAGGTGAATTTTGAATGAAGTCCCAAAGAAATATCTTGGCTAAAATATTATGAAATTGCTCAACAAGATCATAGTCTTTGTCACTATGTTGAGGAATATGAGGTGTGGGGGAAAGATATGGTTGAGAAAATGGAATGGAGGTTGGCATTTTCTTTGGTTTCTTATTGTTTCTAGTGTTATATGGGTGACTAATTGTGTGATAACTTGGTTGCTACAACACCTATTGGTGTGTATTAAAATATTTTGAGTGATTTGTCTTACAAAGTTTAGGATATGGCGAAGAGGTTTAGATTGGTTTGTAGGAGGTCCTATAATGAGAGGAGCACCAATAATCAGTTGTGGGTTTACAATTTCCATTAAGCTAGCTACTTGTTGATGATCTTCTATCAATGTGGGATCTAATGTCAATTTTGAATCTTTATTTATGTAAGCCATCTTACTATCTTTGGTTACATACTCTTGTTCCAAGATATCCTCCCAAGTAGGAGAGATATTGGAAGAGGGACAAAAATGAGTTTCATGAAGATTTGGTAAAGTATCAATAATTATATCCTCTTGTGCCAAGATACCCTCACAAGTAGCAAAGATATTAGGACTGGGACAAAAATTAGTATTAATTATTGCATCCTCTTGCACCAAGATATCCTCACAAGTAAGAGAGATATTGGGAGAGGGATCAAAGAAAAATAACAAAAAAGGATAGAGAAACTCATTTTCACATGCTTGTAAGAAAAGTTCTTGAAATTGCTTAACAAAATGTGACAATAAGACATTGATTATGACAAAATAAGATTTTTAAAAAGAAAACATTATTTTATGTCCCCTAGATCAAAGTAGTAATGCACAAAAGAATAAAAAAAATTCAAGATAAAATTCCAAAAATTGAAATTGGATTTGAATAGGGACCACTGTTAGGGTTTCACACGAAAAAATTAAATGAGAAAATGATTGGATAGGGATGTAGGCACCCTAGACTAAAAGGGTAAGATTTTACTAATTTCAAAATATGGAAGCCAAATTTAATTTTTGAGGGTTTGATGTTGCATAGGTCTAGGTCTAACAGCAAAAATATTGCTGGAAATGTATGAAAACCTAATTTGTTGATGTGAAGAACACTAATGCATAAAATTATATGTTTTTAAAGAAATGCAATATTCTAAATGATAATTTTCAAAATTTAAAATACTATAATTGACTAAATTTTTCCAAAAGAATGTAGAAAATCAATTCTTTTTTATCTTTTAAAATGAAAACACTATGAAATTATTCACTTTTTTAATGTTTTTCATGCATAAATGTCAAACTAAAGAAACCTAATATTGCAATTAGATTTCTTAATGAAAGAACCCCTGGACCTAAGCCCTAATCAAATATAAAATTATGCAATTAAATTCATAATATTTTTCAATTTTACTTTTAATGTATAATGAAAAAAGAATGCAAATGTGTAGTTTTCTAATGAAGAAAATGCAAATCAGCAATAAGATCTTCAAATAATGTAGGTTTTAAATCAATTTTTAAAATTTATGCTATGAAAATTAGAAAATTGCAAGTGTAATATATGCCAGGTTCACCAAAATGTGAAGTAGGAAAATTGATCCTAGATTCAGCTAGGATTAACTTCTTTTCACTTGACCCTACATTTGGACACAAAATCAACTAGGGTTGATGATTGACTTGTTGCCATAATGAAGAGCCAATATCTAAGGGTTTGTGTCTTTTTTGATTTGTGAAGATGATATTTTTTATGTGTGTTTTAACAAGGCTATTTGACATAAACCCTAGATTTGAAAATGTAATTTATCACATAGATGAAAATGAAAACTGTCAAAAAATTACAAATCTCAGAATGAGATATAGATAGAAACTTATGGCTAAAAGATGTTTGAATTGTGGGAATAGGATCGTGGGTACCCTAGAACTAAGATGTTGCCTTTTTAGGATATGTAAATCTCAGATGTTGTGTTACAATTTGCACTATGTTTCCTATGACTAGCTCCTGATGAAACTTCCAGATTTAGCCCACAAACATGAAAAGAGGGGGAAAGGTTGTGATGTATAGGGGCTTACTTAAGTCAAACCCCATTTTGGTGTTTCTACCTCAACTTACAATGAATGATGATGATAAAGAGGGCATGCCCTAGGCCAGGTAGAGGCCAAATAATAATTGACTGAAATAGTAAATGATAACTAACAAGATTACCTTCATATGGAATCCTTGATGAAGTAATGGAACACCACAATTTGCCACAAATGTTGATTAATGGATGGCTTGATTGCTTGGTAGACCCACAAAAGGCTAGTTCCCAAAACAAAATGGATTGATGTAGATAGCTTTTAGAAGATAACTCAATACATCTTCACCATAATTGCATCATTATACCTTATTGCTCACAATTGCCTTTTTGTTCTTCTCTAATGTTCAAATGAGAATAAAACTTGTTTATATGTGTGTTCCAATTGATATTTTCACATATAGTCTGCCCTGGGATCTTTTTAAACCACCAAAGGTCAAAAACAAAATTTGAACTAGGACACCCTTAAGGACAAGGGCGCTACCACCCTTGATCGGGTGATTTTACCCCAAATTTACCGAGTGTTAGGGAATTTAATTTATTTTTATGATTTGGCCTTGAAACAAATAAATTATTATTATAATTAAACTTGTAGGCAAAATAGGATGTCAAGATAGTGTGAAATTGTCAAGGGTGACAATTTACAACACTACATCATCATATCATTCACTAGGATTTAGATGTGACATGAAGAAAAAATGTTGTGAACACTAAGAATATTTCAAATATTAATATTTTTTTACACGATACTTAAATAAAACAAACTATTATACATATGTTTTAGCCTCTAGTTGTATTCCCCACCCTTAGTGTTATTATTTAAATAGTGTTTTCTCTATCTAATAACAAAGAAGAGCTAGAACACCTATTGGGAGTGAGTTATGGTTTAATTAGAGTTTCTTTCCCCTATGATTATATAGTGCTAGAAAATCCTACAAGATGTGTCATTGCTATTATTATTTTTATGACAAATACAAGGAAATAGCATTGTGTGAGTAGTAATACATGTTAAAACTAGATTTACAATTGCATATAAGAAAATGTGTTGAGTAGATTGACCCATTATTTTCATATTTACTTATGCAGTATTCAATAATTTCTATATTATTTTTAGGATTCATTTATAATCAACACACAAACTTCCAAATACAACTTAACATTGGAAAACATGGTAGAAAAATTTATACATTTTTTAACTTACACATTAATTCTTTTTTTTTTTTATAAAACAACATCCTACACATGATCATTAGGTATAACAACATCATGAAAAATCAAAAGAGATGGGATGCTATCACATGGGAAATAAACCCTAGCATATAAATAAATATTATTGTCATCATTATAGACCATATGTGCAAATGTAGTGAGTTTAAATAGATTGATAATTGTGATATTTAGTAATGAAATTAGAGATGACATATTTGTTGGGGATACGAAGTTCAGTTATGTCATCATAGAACAAGTCTAAGACAGCAGTGCCTTAGTGATTTTCATTTTTATCACTTCAAAGACACAAAAAATGATGCCATAAAGTGGAAGCAGGCACAGTTGATCCCCCATTGATCCTCTGAGAGAAGTAAATGCTTCTCTTAAAACAGATTCAACACAAGCACAAATTCAAGAAACTGAATCAAAAAACCATGAAAGACAAAACAATGAACACACAGATATATGTGGAGAAAACCTTTTCAGGTAAAAAACCCCACCTCCAAAACACTCAACTCACTTGTATTATTCAATAACAAAAATAGTTACAATACAAAAAATAGAGCTATGCTCTTCAGGAGATTACATCTTGTCCATCTAGAGAAAGCATGCAACACACAAACAAAACCTTCACATGATTACAATGTCCTCAATGACATATCATGTAGATTCCCTTCAACTCCTCACAAATGACTATCATAGCCAACCTGATGGCCAGCCTAGCCACACGGCCTCCACAGGTTCACATCTTTGCAGAACTAAGAGACAAAGTGTTCATAGTCAGGACCATTAAAACACTCACTCTATCTCTCTCTAATCGCTCTACCTTCTGTCGTGCACGCGAAATTACTTAATCTCTTTTCCATGCGCCAACCTGTCCTACCTTAAATCAACAATCAACGGTCATCGAGATATCATTGACAGATCTTCTTGCATTGGGCCACCCAGGCATTCAATTCCTTTCCCAAATTAGGTCTTGTCTTCAGCTGAAAACTTGGCCTGCAATAACTATCAAACACTATTTTGGCACCTAGCCAATTAACATCCTGACCCTGAGCCACGTGTCGTATTTTTGTTCATTCACTACCTTTGACCTCTAGTCAAACTCGGTCAAGCCCAGTCGACCAAGCTCCGAGCTCACCTTTGCCTTCCACCGTGCTACCGCTCCAAGTCCAAACACCCTTCGCAGTATGGCGGTGAGCCTATGACGAACCTTCGGCCTCCAACCGTGTTATCACCGAGCCCAACCGGCCCATCCACAGTGAGGCGGTGAGCCCACAAAAGCTCCATCTATGATCACACTGCGCTACCGTGCCTCGATTGCCAGACAACCGCGGTAAGGCGATGATACCGCCAGCCCAGACCGCTAACGGTCAACCATGCTACTGCGGGGGCCGCCAGGCCACCCCGCGGTAGGGTGGTGAGCGCCAGGCATACCGCCAACGGTCTTCCATGGCACCACGGTGAGTCTCCTCACCACCCACGATAAGGCGGTAACCACATTTGTCATCCGCTAGCCATCCACTGCAAACACCGCAGATTCCTTGAGCACTGATCGTTGCAAAGCGATAACCGTCACAAGACCGTCGCCCTTCAACCGCCAGCTACTACAACGCCACCAACGAGCAACTCTTATGATAAGGCAGTAAAGCCTTGCTCTGCCAACACGTTGCCAACTGCACTACCTCGCCACCTCCAAGCAACCCCTGCGATATGGCGGTAACCGCCACGCCAACTGTTCCCACTCACCGCGCCACTACTAGTCCAGAAGAAGACCATCACAGTAAGGCAGTAACACCACCCAACCGCCAAACCAAGCAAGGTGGCCTGCGGTAAACCACACAACCATGCCACCAAGCAAAGCTTGCAGCGATATGGCGATAAAGGTCAGAAACAGAGCTCCAAGGCAAAATGGAAGTCCAAGCCAGCAAGATGAGGCATAAATTTCCAACAATCTCCCACTTGACGAAGTCTTACTGGCTTCTTCCAAAACGTGAACAAGGACCATCACCATCCTTCCATGCTCCAACCAAGACACCTGCAATGACATTCAAAAAAATGTCCACCATCTCAAGCTACAACTCCAAACATCCAACAAAAGAAAAAGAACAAGCCAAGGCGTATATGCACTAGTCTTTGGAACACAAGCATCAAATCCTTCAGGTGAAAAAGGCACCACAACAACAACAACAAGGCACAATGTTAACACAGAAAGAGAACCATTCTCCAGAACAAGATAAACCAACCAGCTGAAACAACAACCATCAAACTGACTGCCCTCATCCAACTGATCAGACCCACGAGACTAAAAACCAACACCCATAGCTCGTGCTAAAAAATCCAATCACCCATACCTCAAAGGTATGACCATCAGTAAACTCATGCCATCACATAACCACCCATCAGTAGCAAAAACAAGCACCATGTGTCAACCAGTCAAAAGACCAAACACATCAAGGTACGCCCACTGCAAGGGTACTGTCCAAATGAATGCAAACAAAGCACCATCACACATGATCCAGGCACACTAAGTCCACTAATCCATGCACATAGAAATGAGTAACCATGTAGTTCCAAGGAACATCCATACTGATCTGCACCACCTGCAACCACCTGCTACAAGAAACGTTTCTCTCAACTGTCTTCCACAGTTCTTCCAAAATCTATATCTGACTGAAGAAGGAAACACCATGGCTCCACACACATCTAAAGTCAAAAGAACATTCAAGAAGAACAAGACCAGAATAGAGAGAAACTACAAATCAAAACATGTAGCATCCTCCTACGTACATTTCAAAATGCCAGCTATGTCAACAATCATCTTCTTCACATCCCAAAGGTCAAAAACATAACAACACCCAACAGATCCATGGATGTAAACAGCTCAAAGAAGATCAGACTCACCCATATAACAATCTCCTATCAGTCCTCAAAAGAACAAGGAGATACACTATGCTATCCACCTTTCATTATGAATCCTCTAGAATTTTAAAACAACAACTCAAGATTCATATCCATTAAAGATAAAGCATAACACACATCTGAAAGATATAATGGGCAAATACCTTTCAAATGAACCTCAGTGCCGAGCAGACCAAGAAGAAAAGAAAAAATGCTCCTCCAAGATATGCAAGTCACCATGACTTACCCAAGAGCAATTTCCTTCATGGTCTATGTTGAACTCGCATTCAACCAAGGTGCATGCTACTCAGACTTTTAGTTGTAGTAGCAACATTCTCAAAAGAATTCCAGCCTCACATTATTCTCCATGCATCAATGAATACTAGCAACCTGTCATTTCATGCTAACTCCAATCTGCATTGTTGCACTTATCATGAAGTTCACCAGTATATGACCAAAGTACTCAAAACATAAAGAAACCCAGACCACTCTCAAAGCTCTAAACCTAGGAACAAGAACTTATCATGATACCATGATCTACACATCCCCCTTAGGAGATACCATGCTTCAAGTGAAATATCCATGGTCTTAAGAGCAAAGCAATATGCCAAAACTCTAATGCACAAGCAAGAGTATACCATGACATAAAGAAAACAAACTCTAAACCAACATCACCTATCAAGCACCACCAGCATCTCAACCAAAGACTACAAAGGTCCTTCATGGCTCCAAGATGTTGCACACCTTCAAATAGTGACCATGTAGATGCCAAAGAAATCATTCTGCAACACCAAAGAATACCATTCACCACCAAGTGATGAATTCATAGTCACTGCTAAAGCTCCCACTGAACTGTGACACCAAGCTGTCTAAGCACCATGACCGACCACCCCATCATTGTCAAAAGCTTACATTGGACAGTGTAAAAATATCTCCATGACACTGTAATTCTCATGCTTCAGGCCCCCATCACTGACTATTCAGGTACTCAAACACTATCCCTCCTCTCATCTCAAAACAACCACACCAATGCACAAGTGACCACAAAGAAGGTCAAATAATAGATTTGCACCACACAGTTACAACCTTGTGGATATAGACAGTCCACTTCTGAGTTGACTCACAACAAACATGTAGGTAAGGACAACCCAAAACACTGCACAACTCGTGGATGCAACCAAATGTAAACAACAAGAAAACGGCCAAAGCAGACAAGCATGACTCAAACACTAGATCAGTAACAGATCTGATTTGCCAATCATGTCCACAACTCAAGAACCATAGTCTAGAAAACCAACAAACATACCACAAGAATGTTGAAAGAGAAACTCATACCAACACTCCCATGCAGAGAAGACAACACACCTCCTCAAGACATGTCGAACTGTAACTATATCATCCAGTCACACCCTAGAAGCTAGGGTCTAGAAAATAGCTAAACAACAGCTCCTTAAACCACAAGTTTTCCTTGACCGTGTAAAACTTGCAAAACCATAGTGTTTATAAAACACCCATGCATCTCCATATTCACTGCTCATCTGGACGACTCGAGAGTCTACACACAACCATCACGGTTAACCAGAACAATGAAAAAACATGAATATGCATTATAGAATTTTTAGGAAAATCTACAAAAAACCTCTAGAGCCAAAGACATGAATCTAAAACATGCAAGTGCAAGACATAGGTAAGAATGGAACAGTAGGTCCATTTCAGACCAATTCCAAAAACCACAATCATGCACAAGCATACGAGAGAGCCAAGCTATACAAAAGTTGCAAACCACCAGGATCAACTTCATAGCCTCCATGCAATCAGAGCAGCAAAGAAACCGTCTTCAGTGCTAAGTCAAAACACCCAACACAAGCACACAACTTCATGGTTGAACAGCAACACAAGCAACTCCATATCGCCAGGGAGCCTCTCACACAGACACCCAATATGAAACCACACTTAGGTGCAACACAACCACAAGCACATCTCACGCCTTTTGCATCAGGAACATTTGCTGTGAGCCAGGAGCCTCAAACCATATTGCAGCAATATGATCAACTCCAGTCAACTCCAGTGTCTAGCAAAAATATGTGTTGAATCAAATAAGCAACAACTTCCACTCATCAAAGGATCAATCACCAACCAATTTGTCCATATTTCCTCAAGCTTTCCAGGCTAAGAAAAAAACACAAGAGAAATACCCAAAACTCCAGTAACTAGGAGAAGGCTTTGACACCACTTGTTGGTATCATCAAGCCTCAACCTCCTTCAACCAGCTCTGATACCACTTGTTGGGGATACAAAGTTCAGTTTAGTCATCATAGAACAAGTCTAAGACAGTAGTGCCCTGACCGCCAGACAACCACGATAAGGTGATGACAATACCAACCTAGACCGCTAATGGTCAACCATGCTACCGCGGGGGCTGCCAGGCCACCCCGTGGTAGGGCGGTGACCGCCAAGCAGACCGCCGACAATCTTACCATGGCACCACAGTGAGTCTCCTCACTGCCCATGGTAAAGCGGTAACCGCATTCACCAACCACTAGCCATCCACCGCAACCACAATGGCTTCCTCGAGCACTGACCGCGACAAAGCGGTAACTATCACAAGACAACCACCCTTCAATCACCAGCTGCTACCATGCCACCAATGAGCAACTCCTACAGTAAGGCGGCAAAGCCTTGCTCCACCAACACGCTGCCAACCAGACTACCACGCCACCTCCAAGCAACCCTTGCGGTATGGCAGTAACCGTCATGCCAACTGTTGCCACTCACCGTGCCACCGCCTGTCCAGAAGAAGACCATCGTGGTAAGACGGTAACACCACCCAACCACTAGAGCAAGCAAGGTGACCCATGGTAAAGCAGTAAACCGCGCAACCGCGCCACCAAGGAAATCTTGCAGCGGTATGGCGGTAAAGGCCAGAAACAGGGCTCCAAGGCAAAATGGAAGTCCAAGCCAGCAAGATGAGGCATAAATTTTCAACAATCTCCCACTTGATGAAGTCTTATTGGCTTCTTCCAAAACGTGAACAAGGACCATCACCATGCTTCCATGCTCCAACCAAGACACTTGCAATGACATTCGAGAAAATGTCCACCATCTCAGGCTACAGCTCCAAACATCCAACACAGGAAAAGGAACAAGCCAAGGCATATATGCACCAATCTCTAGAACACAAGCATCAGATCCTTCAGGCAACAAAGGCACCACAACAGCAGCAACAAGGCACAACACGAACACAAAAAGAGAACCATTCTCTAGAACAAGATAAACCAACCAGCTGGAACAACAACCATCAAACTGACTGCCCTCATCCAACTGATCAAACCCACGTGACTAAAAACCAGTACCCACAACTCGTGCTAAAACATCCAATCACTCATACCTCAAAGGTATGACCATTAGTAAACTCACACCATCACATAATCACCCATCAAAAGAAAAAACAAGCACAATGTGTCAACCAGTCAAAAGACCAAACATGTCTAGGTACTCCCACTGCAAGGGTATTGTCCGGATGAATGCAAACAAAGCACGATCACACATGATCCAGGCATACTAAGTCCACCAATCCATGCACATAGAAATGAGTAACCATGTAGTTCCAAGGAACATCCACACTGATTTGCACCACCTGCAACCACCTGTTGCAGGAAATGTTTCTCTCAACTGTCTTCCACAGTTATTCCAAAATTCATATATGACTGAAGAAGGAAACACCACAGCTCCACACACATCTAAAGTCAAAAGAACATTCAGGAAGAAAAAGACTAGATTAGAGAGAATCTGCAAATCAAAACATGTAGCATCCTCCTACATGCATTTCTAAATGCCAGTTGTGTTAAGAATGATCTTCTTCACATCCCAAAGGGAAAAATCATAATAACACCTAATAGATCCATGAATGTAAGCACCTCAAAGAAGATCAAACTCAACCACATAACCATCTCCTATCAGTCCTCAAAAGAACAAGGAGATACACTATGTTGTCCACCTTTCATTATGAATCCTCCAGAATTTTCAAACAACAACTCAAGATTCATATCTATGAAAGATAAAGCATAACACACATCTGAAAGATATAATGGGCAAATACCATTCAAATGAACCTCACTGCCGAGCAAACCAAGAAGAAAAGAAAAACTCCTCCTACAAGATATACAAGTCACCGTGATTTACCCAAGAGAAATTTCCTTCATGGTCTTTGTTGAACTCGCATTCAACCAAGGTGCAGGCTACTCGGACTTTCAACTGTAGCAGCAACATTCTCAAAAGAATTCCAGCCTCACCTTATTCTCCATGCATCAATGAATACCAACAACCTGTCATTTCATGCTAACTCCAATCTGCATTGGTGCACTTATCATGAAGTTCACCAATATATGACCAAAGTACTCAAAACATAAAGAAACCCCAGACCACTATCAAAGCTCCAAACCTAGGAACAAGAACTTATCATGACACCATGATCTACACGTCCCCCTTAGGAGATACCATGCTTCAAGTGAACTATCCATGGTCTCAAGAGCAAAGCAATATGCCAAAACTCTAATGCACAAGCAAGAGTATACCATGACATAAAGAAAAAAAACTCTAAACCAACATCACCTATCAAGCACCACCAGCATCTTAGCCAAAGACTACCAAGGTCCTTCATGGCTCCAAGATGTTGCACACCTTCAAATAGTGACCATGCAAATGCAAAAGAAACCATTTCGCAACACCAACGAAGACCATTCACCACCAAGTGATGAATTCATAGTCACTACTAAAGCTCCCACTGAACTATGACATCGAGCTCTACAAGCACCATGATCGACCACCCCATCACTGTCAAAAGCTTAGACTAGACAATGTAACAAGCTCTCCATGACATTGTGATTCTCAATTCTTAAAGTCCCCATCACTGACTATTCAGGTACTCAAACACCATCCCTCCTCTCATCTCAAAACAACCACGCCAATGCACAAGTGACCACAAACAAGGTCAGCTAACATATCTACACCACACAGTTACAACCTCGTGGATATAGATAGTCCACTTCCGAGTTGACTCACAACAAACATGTAGGTAAGGACAACCCACAACATTGCACAACTCGTGGATGCAACCAAATGTAAACATCAAAACTATTATAGCACTGGAAAACTACAGAACTACGATAAATAAAGAGAATGAACAAAGCAAACAAGCATGACTCAAACACCAGATTGGCAACAGATCTGATTTTCCAGTCATGTCCACAACTCAAGCACCATAGTCTAAAAAACCAACAAACATACCACAAGAATGTTGAAAGAGAAACTCGTACCAACACTCCCATGCAGAGAAGACAACACACCTCCTCAAGACATGTCGAACTACAACTATATCATCCAGTCACACCTCAAAAGCCAGGGTCTAGAAAATAGCTAAATAACAGCTCCATAAACCACAAGTTTTCCTTGACCATGTAAAACCTGCAAAACCACAGTGTTTATAAAACACCCATGGAGATCTTCATATTCACTGTTCATGTGGATGACTCAGGAGTCTGCACACAACCATCACGGTTAACCAAAACAATGAAAAAACATGAATATGCATCATAGGCTTTTTAGGAAAATCTACAAAAAACCTCCAGAGCCAAAGACATGAATCTGAAACATGTGAGTGCAAGACACAGGTAAGAACAGAACAACAGGTCCATTTCAGACCAGTTCCAAAAACCAGAGTCATGCACAAGCATACAAGAGTGCAGAGCTATACAGAAGTTGCAAACCACCAGGATCAACTTCATAGCCTCCATGCAATCAGAGTAGCGGAGAATCTGCCTTCAGTGCTAAGTCAAAACACCCAGCACAAGCGCACAACTTCATGGCTGAACAACAATATAAGCAACTCCATATCGCTAGGGAGCCTCTCACATAGACACCTAGTATGAAACCACGCTTTGTTGCAACACAACCACAAGCACATCTCACACCCTTTGCTTCAGGAACATTTGCTGCAAGCCAGGAGCCTCAAACCATATTGCAACAATATGATCAACTCCAGTCAATTCCAGTGTCTTTCAAAAATATGTGTTGAATCAAAGAAGCAACAACTTCCACTCATCGAAGGATCAATCACCAACTGATTTCTCTAGATTTCCTCAAGCTTTCCAGGCTAAGAAATCAACACAAGAGAAATACCCAGAACTCCAATAACTAGGAGAAGGCTTTGACACCACTTGTTGGTATCATCAAGCCTCGACCTCCTTCAACCAGCTCTGATACCACTTCTTGGGGATACGGAGTTCGGTTCTGTCATCATAGAACAAGTCTAAGACAACAATGCCTTAGTGATTTTCATTTTTATCACTTCAAAGACACAAACAACTATGCCATAAAGTGGGAGCAAGCACAGTTGATCCCCCATTGATCCTCTGAGAAAAGTAAATGTTTCTCTTAAAATAGATTCAGCACAACCACAGATTCAAGAAACTGAATCAGAAAACCATGAAAGACAAAACAATGAACACACAGATATACGTGGGGAAAACCTTTTCAAGTAAAAATCCCCACCTCCAAAACACTCATCTCACTTGTATTATTTAGTAACAAAAATAGTTACAATACAAAAAATAGAGCTATGCTCTTCAGGAGATTACATCTTGTCCATCTGGAGAAAGCATGCAACACACAAACATAACCTTCACACAATTACAATTTCCTCAATGACATATCATGTAGATTCCCTTCAGCTCCTCACAAATGACTGTCACAGCCAGCCTGATGGCCAGCCCAGCCACACAGCCTCCACAGGTTCACATCTTTGTAGAACTGAGAGACAAAGTGTTCATAGTCAAGACCGTTCGAACACTCACTCTGTCTCTCTCTCTAATCACTCTACCTTCTATCGTGCACGTGAGATTACTTAATCTCTTTTCCATGCACCAACCTTTCTTTCCTTGACTCAACAATCAACGGTCATCAAGATATTACTGACATATCTTCTTGCATCAAGTCACCTAGTCATTCAATTCCTTTCCCAAATCGGGTCCTGTCTTCAGCTGAAAACTCGACCTGCAATAACTATCAAACACTATTTTGGCACCTAGCCAATTAACATCTTGACCCTAAGCCATGTGTCGCATTTATGTTCATTCCCTTCCTTTGACCTCTGGTCAAACTTGGTCAAGCCTAGTCGGCCGAGCTCCGAGCTCACCTCTGCCATCCACTGCGCTACTGCTCTGAGTCCAAACACCCTTCGCGGTATGGCAGTGAGCCTATGATGAACCTTCTACCTCCAATCGTGTTACCGTCGAGCCCAATCGACCCGTCCGCTGTGAGGTGATGAGCCCACCTGAGCTCCATCTCTGATTTCCCCACGCTACCGTGCCCCGACCGCTAGACAACCGTGGTAAGGCAATGACACCACTAGACTGCTAACGGTCAATCGTGCTACCGCAGGGGCTGCCAGGCCACCCCGCTGTAGGGTGGTGACCACCAAGCAAACCACCAATGGTCTTACCATGGCACCGCGGTGAGTCTCCTCACTGCCCATGGTAAGGCAGTAACCACATTCGTCGATCGCCAACTCTCCACCGCAACCACCACGGCTTCCTCGAGCACTGACCGCGGCAAAGCGGGAACCATCACAAGATCGCTTCCCTTCAACCGCTAGCTGCTACCGTGCCACCAACGAGCAACTCCTGCATAAGGTGGTAAAGCCTTGCTCCGCCAACATGCCACCAACCGCACTACCTCACCATGTCCAAGCAACCCCTGCAATATGGCGGTAACTGCCATGCCAATTGTTGCCACTCACAGCGCCATCGCCAGTTGAGAAGAAGACCGTCGCAGTAAGGTGCCCAACCGCCAGACCAAGCAAGGTGGCCCACAGTAAAGCAGTAAACCACACAACCATGCCACCAAGGAAAGCTTGCAGCAATATGGCAGTAAAGGCTAGAAACATGGCTCCAAGGCAAAATGGAAGTCCAAGCTAGGAAGATGAGGCATAAATTTTCAACAATATTTGGAATGAAGGATAATCTAGGGTAAATCTCTAGGTAGTGTAAGTTATGTCAAGTTCACTAGAAATGTGAGGGAAAAAAGTGTTAACACTAAACCCTAATATATATGGATATCTTCTATACGATGCTTCAAATTTAATCAAATGATAAAACACCACAAGAAATTAAATGAGTAAGAATGAATAAGTAGATAATTATAAAAAATACTTAGCTATTTTGAATGTGTTGTCAATTTTGATCCTTGATGTTGACCTTTCTAATATGATATAGTAAATGATAAATAATCTACAATTAGCAAAATGAAATAGCAATTATATTATTAAAGCAACCTTACACAAACAATTGATGTTGAAAATTTTGTTGTGTCTTGTGGCCTAGTCCTAGTATCCATTATGTTTTGTAGTTCATTCCAAATATTATGAACCTATCCCTTGCCATTTTAAATATGATCACCTTCACTCATATAATCATTTTCTTGTCTTAATATGAAGATATATATTGTAGTAGTGTTTAGGGTTTATTGAGTTTTAGGTTTAGGGCTTACATTTTAATGAGTTTAGGTTTTAGGGTTTATCAAGTTTGTCAAATAGAAGTTGAATTCAATACAATAGAAATCAATTAATAATACAATTTATAATCATATTAAATAGAAATCAATTAATAATGTAAATTTTAGGTTTTGAATTTTTATTAAATAGAAATCAAATTCAAAAGGAAATACAAAGTTTAGGGTTTTAGGGTTTTGTCCAACCTAAAAAAAGAATGGAAAATTCAAAGGAAATACACAAGCTACTCCTCACAACCTTCATTGGAAGGCCACATATTAATATGGATTCACCTAGAGTCATGTCCACCTAATTTTGGGTTCAAAATTCATTTTCATTGTCACTGTAAAAAATGTTGAAACTCTTTATTCTTTTAATGAAGGTAAATGACTCAAAAAAAGTCAAACTTTTGGCATTATACTTTACAGAAAAACAATTGTTCAAATGTTACCTTCATTTGAAGGTGACCTTCATTCAAAGATGGATTATAAACAATATGAAAATATTTTGGTCATCTTTAAATGAAGATCTAACTTCACTGGAAGGTGATTAATGTGTGACCTTTGAATGAAGACACATTCATTCAAATATAACCTTCAAGAAAAGGTTTTTCTAAATTTATAATTATGTCCCATACAAAATTTCAATTTAGGTGGGACATGTTATTGTAGGTTCACCCTTAAATGTACATAACTTTTGATATGGATCTCTCTTCTTTTTGCTTCAAGTGTTTAATTTTTTCTTTCATTCTTACAAAGTGATCATAGAAGCTTACCAAAAAATTGCATAAACATTAACTACTCTATCAAATTTGAAAGTCTAATAAACATCTACTTATTATTTTTTATTTTTTATTATGAGTACTTATGCAAAAATTTCAAGCTCAACTTTGACTAATATACTTAATTAATTTTACTTTCATAAACAAATATTTTTTCACATTTTTTTAAAACATCTTCACATTACTTAGTGTCCCATTACATGTGGTTTTTGAACTTTTTTGGATACCTCAACAAAAAAACATGCTAATTTCATATTTGATGATGTGACCCTAAAATTATTATTTTTAAGTAGATGAATTACCAAATAAACTACTGTACAAAATTGAAACCCTAATGAACCCCTCTCCCCTTTATCATATAATTTCTTCATTGTTTAAATTAATTTCATATTAACCTCTAATTGAGAACATATTTTACATTTCACCCTACGAATAGAAAATGTATGGAAAAGGTTATATGGCCATCAAATTTAGCCCTGTGTTACAAACATGTGCAAAAATAGCGTATGCAAATGTACTTACCTAGAGATGAATCACTCCCTAAGTAAAATCCAAGAAAAAGTCGGAAGGCATGGACTTCAAATATATAGAAAAATTTCTAACGCGTCTTTCGAAAAATCGCTTTTGAAACAAGTGTATTACCTTTAATGGCAGACAGGAAAACTATTTTCATATGTGACGTGATTGATTTGATAGCTCACACCATTAACAACTCACCTTCCTTTCTTTCCATCGATCTGGAAATATCAGAATGACTGCTTTTATTTCAAACTGTGTGGTTAAAATGATCGCACAAGAGTTAGGAAACTTCCTCGCAGACTTCATTTACTCTCTCTCATGCATACAACACTGAGAATCTCCAAAGAGATTTGCTCTCTTTTTTTATTTCCACAAAGCAACTACGTTATGGACTTTCTGGGAAGCAGCTCAGAAGATAACAAGGACTTCCATTTTAGCAGTGCATGCTAACATAATGCAGTCTCTAAGCTCCATATATTATCATTTCCACCACTCACCTTCCTTTCTTTCCACCGCCTTGGAAAGATCAGAATGACAACTTTTCTTTCAAGCTGTCACTGCAACATTGATTTAATGTGGTTACAATGATCGCACAAGAGTTAGGAGACTTCATCGGGGACTCCATTTACTCTCTCTCGTGCATACAAGACAGAGAATCTCAAAAGAGATTTGCTCTCTTCTCTATTTCCACCGAAGTACATTATGGACTTTCTGGGATGTAGCTTGAAAGATAACAAGGACTTCCATTTTAGCAGTGCGTGCTTACATAATGCAGTCACAAGTTCCATTCTATACAGTTTTTAGCTCTCACATAGGCACGCGTGCAGTTATCCTCTGTAAGTCGTTCTTTCAAGTTGTTTGTTTTTCCTCACTTCAATTGCATCTAGGGGAGAGGAGCCAATACGCAAGCGGGAGCCCTAACATGTGATGGGACATGCGTTCGTTGGGGCCCACACCTATACGCCGGTCCTTCACAACTTTAAAAAAAAATCATTCATAAATAGACATGATGACATCAAATATAAATCAGATTTAAAATGCACACTCAATAGCATTAATTTCGAAACAAAACAAGTACACGTTGGTAGCCAAACATGTAGAAGTGAATCCAACTTGTATCTGACATATAACAAGTACAATTTTGACATGGAATTTAAACAACCCAAACATCAAGACATGCACCTTTCTCTGTAAACTGGTAAACCCAACTTTCACATCAATGCAGGTGTCACTTTCACATTAATAACAACTACACAACATAAACAATGTGTCAAGTCAACAACATTCAAATCCATCTGACCCATCTTTGACTGATTGGCAAACCCATTACAACAATGTTTCCCATTGTAGCATAACCAAACCAACACGCAAATGCAATCGCTTGTCTCGTCAACCATGAGACCTACAACACATATTAGCTTGAATTTGTCTCATCTTGCTAAGTAGGGTGCATACGTATTGGAGCCAAACACAAATATCTCACCTGAATCCATTTAACAGTCTTGTAAGGCTGCCATTATTCAAAAACAAAACATGGAAACAATTTCAAACAATCCACCAAACCAAAAAAGTCAAGAATCAATGGCCAAATTCAATCAAATCTCCAAATCATACGAAACAAAATTCAAATTCAAAATAGAACAACAATTTATTTCACCACACCGAACAAGAATCAATCAAATTCAAATAACTCCAAATTCAAAAAATCATGAAAACCAACAAGTATTCACTTATTATGTAGTGAGCGACATAAGAAAAGGAGGAGTGAGAAGCACAAAATTTAACGAGTTAACATCAAGGGGAGTCAACAACTCAGATTCCAATGCACCAGCATCCATATTGTTTCAAGTTTTCCTTTCACACTTTTTCATTCATTTATTTTGTATTGTTTTTCATTATAGCCATTACTGTTTTCCATTTCTAAGCTTTATATTGATCTTCATTACAACCATTACAGTCATAGGTTTTTATTTATGTTTCTCTAGGGTTTATATTGCAAATATTACAGTCACAGGTGTTTTTTTATGTATCGCTAGGGTTTATATTGCTAATATTGCAGTCATAGGTTAGCATATGTATTCTATAGAGTTTATAATGCAAATATTACAATCATGGTTTACCATTTAAAGCTTTCCTTAGGGTTTATTTTGCAAATAATACAATCATTCGTTAGCATATGCATTCCCTAGGGTTTATATTGCAAATATTATAATCACAATTTACCATTTATGTTTCCCAAAGGTTTATATTACAAATGTTATAATCATAGTTTACCATTTCGATTTCCCTAGGGTTTATACTGCAAATATTACAATCATAGTTTACCATCTATGTTTCCCTAGGGTTTATATTGAAAATGTTACAATCATAGTTTAGCCTTTCTGTTTCAGTAGGCTTTATATTGCAAATATTACACTCATAGTGTAGCATTTCTGTTTCATAGGTTTTGCATTATCATTCACTTTGTTTTTTGTAGTCTCATAGGTTTTGCATTATCATTCACTCTGCTTATCGTAGTCTCATAGGTTATGGATTATTGTTTATATGGTAAATATTGGTCATGGTTTACCATTTCTATTTCATATGTCATGCATTATCATTCACACTACTTATCTTATTCTCATAGGTTTTGCATTGTTATTCACTCTAGTTATCTTATTCTCATATCTTCCACATTGTCATTCACTCTGGATATCTTATTCTCATAGGTTTTGCATTATCAGTCACTAAGGTTTCTATTTTTATTAGGTCTTTTTTTCATCATTTTCATAGGTTTTTGCTTCATCAATTGATAAATATTTATGCCTGTCAATGAGTTCGTCATAGACAAAATATGTGAGCTTTGTTAAACTCTTACTATTTTTCATTCGTAATCTTTCTATTGTGGAATAGTTCACATATGAGTGTGGTTTTCACTTTCTTGTGCATGAGAATGTTAATATTGTAAACACTTAAGAGATATGAGATGTTTTTAAACTCTAACTCCCTCGTATAGTTTGTAATTTTGTGCTTCTTACTCCTCGATTTCCTTATGTCGCTCACTCCAGAATAGATGTAACTCTCTAAACTGTTAGAAAAGATAATCTCAATTAAAATGCAACAAACTAAAAAGATAACACATACAAAAATTAAATAATCTTTTGTTCAAGCATCACTCTCTTCATACATATAAAGATAATTGTTCAAGCATTTGTGTTTCATAGGTTCTGCATTATCATTGACTCTGGTTATCATATTCTCATATGTTTTGCATCACAAACTAATTATTCTTCTGTTCAAGCATCGCATCGCTCTCTCAATACATATAAAGATAAATGTTCAAGAATTTGTGTTTCATATTTTACCATTTATGTTTCATAGGTTTTGCTTTATCATTGACTCTGGTTATCATATTCTCATATGTTCTACATTACAAACTAATTTTTTTTCTATTCAAGCATCACTATTTTGATTGTACTTATTCTCTATAGATGGTCAAGGGCAATGCAGTGGTGAACCATACTGGGAACAAAAAAAAGAAAAGAGCCACAACAAGGTTGCCCTCTGACAAACAAGGATCTAGATTTCCCCTGAAATAGATCTTGTTGCACAAGTAGATGAGGTTTCTATTCCTCAAATATCGCAGATTGAGGTTACTACACCTCAAATACCACATAAGGTAAAACAAATATAGAATTTGTGGTCTTCGGATGACATGAAAAGGGCACTCTATGACGTTGAAGAGAATGACAAGTCGATAAGGGGGGCTTCCAAAAGTAGTCAATCCCAACGACCACACTGTCCAAATGGCTAGGGGGTCTAACAACAACTTCCAAGAAAGGTTCACCAATAGTCCTCACCGAAGATGAAGAACATATTATTGTGGAATGGTGCAAGCAAATGGTTGATATTGGTCATGGTCTTGAGATAGTCAATCTTAAGTTTGAGTTTGCTCAAATATGTTAGAATAGGCCAAACCCTTTCACCAATGGGTTCCCAGGGAAGTCCTGGTGGATAGGCTTCAAGCACAGACATCTTGAACTTGCATTACAAACTGCTGAAGGCCTAGAAAAAGATAGGGCATTCAATCTTAGAGCTGATGTTGTAGATGCATTCTACAAAACACTATTTGCAACATACGAAGCCATGCCATATGGTCCTAATCGCATATGGAATTGTGATGAAACTAGCATCCAAGCAGGCAAAAATGGGTCCATGAAGGTGCTTGAAAGAAAAGGTTTCAGGAATGTCTCTTACATTATCCCAAAGAGCCGCGAAAGGATAACCATTTTATGTTGTGTCAATGCTACCGAGTAGAGCATTCTAGGATTCTACTTGTTCAAGGGGAATGTGAACATAGATAATTGCATCATAGACTATGAACTAGGTGCTTGCATGGCAACCCAACCCCATGCATGGATGACCAAAGAATTGTTCACAGATTGGTTGACCCACTTCAAAACCTCAGTTTTAGGTGGTGTCTCCCCCACCAATAGGGTCTTGATGATCTTTGACGGCCATGGAATCCATGTAACACTCAAAACCATCCAAGAAGTAAGAGAAATTGGTGTAGATTTGTTAACATTTCCATCACACGCATCACATATAAGCTACAACCATTGGATGTGAGTGTGTTTGCACCTTTTAAAGCTTACTTCAAATCAAAACGTACATATTTTTTGTCAAGGTTTCCAAACATTGAAGTGAGGAGGAGAGAACTTGCAATGTTAGGCAACAAAGCAATGAAAAGAGCTTTGACAGTTGATAACATCAAAGTTGGGTTTAAAATGACTGGTATATGGTTGTTGAATCTTGATGCACTTGTCAACGACATGCATCCCAGTGAGACATTTGTGGTCAGCAAGGATGCTAACGCAGTTGAAAACATTCTCAGCCTTTCTGGACTTGGTATGTCAAGTGATGATGTCGCAGTACTGCAGTCCACTCTTCGAGATGGACACTTGCAGACTGCAACAGAAACACAACACCTACCTCATAGTTGTCATGTTGAATCAGCTACACAAGTGGTGGTTAATGAACACACCCCTCCCATGGTGGACAACCCCGTTGATCAATTCAACAAAATTTTAGATCTTCCATCACAATGAAGCCAACCATCCTGGTTGGTTGATGGAGCAATGAACTTGGGCATTGATTTGGAAGTCCCAGAACAATGGGATACCTATACTTTCCCATCACCACCACAGAAATTGACCATTCTCAAGTTGTACATTACTATGCTCCTTCTTGCAATTTAGATTTATGAGGCAATGAAGATGTACCAGAGGGCTCACAAGTAGTGGAGGAGGCCATTGTCACACAGTCAGATGGGACACAAGAAACACATAGTTTTTCACATTAACAAGTTCCTCAAGCTGTCTGTGCACACTGTCTGTTAAAAGAAATCCAAAGTTGGTACAATTCATATTAGCAGACAGTCTCAATTTTTAACAACATATGACTACATGAGGTTGTTAATGGAGCAAGAGCAAAGGAAGAAAGAGGTCGAGAAGATAAAATCAAGAAAGAGACAATAGAATGAGGAGAAAAGGGCAGCAAAAATTGTGGCAACAGAGTTGAAGGAGAATGCCATAATTGAGAAGGACATATTGCGAAAAAAAAAAAGAGCAACACAAATTACAATAGAAAAAGGATCAAGAGAGGTTTCACAAGGAATAAAAACCAAAAGGAAAACAGAGATTGAGGAGGCACAAAGGGCTTTACAAAGAGAGAGGCAGTTAAGGAACACTTCTAATCTGTTGTATCAAAGTAATGGAGTATTCCATGATATTCTCAACATTAATATCCCTCAGTTCTCCACAAAAATGAATTTTTCAAGCCTCTACCAATCTGACTTCAAGGGCACTCAATATCCATATCAATTTGGCATCGGGATGTACATATGTGTTCACCACCACCCCCAACACATGTCACTTGCACCCAATTTAGCACTCCAAGTCCCACTCATGTATGCAACAATCCTCATCGAGTGGAAGGGGATGAGAACATGGCAATTGACACCCCAACCAACCAAGATCCATTTCACAACACCAACAGCTAGATGCTGCCTTTTTTTTTGTTTTCACATGCAATTCAAGTTTCATACACTTTAGAAGTTTTGATATTTAAAAATGCATCGAAATTGTGGACAGTTGTAATTTTTTTATAATTACAGATTGACCGTTTTTGTTTTGGTTTGTGAAATAATCTGATTAGATTCCAATAAGTGTTGTATGTAATTTCCAATGTGTGTTATTGTTTTGATTTTCAATGATTATGATCATATTGCAATGTGTGTTCTATGTAATTTGCAATGTATCATTGTTTTGATTTGCAATTTTTGCTTCTTCATTGACATTTTATCATTTTCTATTCCTTTTCCAATTATTTTGCCACATGGGAGGATGATATTTGTCCACACGTTTTACAAATCAAAAAAATGACCCGTTGACCGATACGTAGGCACCTCGGGTGCCACTTCCAACATAGCTCGACATCTGAAGTTGACAACCTTGCCATGTCAACTTCTCTTAGTCTGCCACCCTAAGAATCCACTACGTTGCATTTATCACTCGCCACCACTTCCTATACTTTTCAACTATCATGTTGAATTAATGCCTCTTCTCCTAAGCTCTACACCACCTTGCAATTTTTTTCCAACCAACCTATACATATACATATGTATAGGTATACGTATATACATATGTATATACATATCCATATACATATACATATGCATATACATATGTATATGTATGTATATGTATACACATATACATACATATTTTTCAAGCCAACCTACATTGAATGCTCCCAGTGCCTCGTTCTTATCGCCAGCTTTTCAGCTTTCATTCTAGCAAGTTGTCGTTCTTTCTTCACTTGCACACCACTACCTACTTGGTTCATCATCTGCAACCTTCAAACCTTTACCACAACTTGCGATGCTCAAAGACCGGTTCATATTTGGGTAGAAACCGGTTAGGAGATGGGTACACACCAATTAGTCAACATTACCAACGGCTCCACTTCTGCCATGCAAGCAACAAACGGGTTCCTCGCCGCCATGAATGGGTTCCATATACATATATGCATACATATACATATACATATACATCATCATACACATATACATATACATACTAATATACATACACAAACACATACACATATACATATACAATTTAGTCATGCTACTATTCTATCTTTTCCAAGTGTCATTGATGAATTTGGGGGTGTTTTCTTTTTCATAGGTGATGCTTCATCTTCAATTCAATGTAAATGAATGCATAGATATTATTTTGTTGTGATTCAATTCAATCATGGAAATGAACGCATGTAAGCAATGCTGCAATTTTTCATTTTAGTAACAAACAATATAGTTGGTTGTTTTGATGTCATTCATAAACTTGGGGTTGTTCTCTTTTTCATAGGTTCTGCATGTAAGCAATTTTATATACATATGCACATATATATACATGTATGTGTATGTAAATATATATACATGTATACACAAATATACATAAATGTGTACATATAAATGTATATACACATACATATACTGTAGACATGCAGATTTGACATTATTGTCAATATTCATCCTTTAATTAAATAAATCAAGTTTTATTTAATTAAATCATAAATCTCCTAAGGTCTATTAATTTAGTCACCAATATTAAATTAAATGATCAAATCTCATTGCCTCTCATTTGATTTTAAAAGAAATGCAAAATTCTAAAATCAAATGTCATATCACATTGATCACCTATTAGATTAATCAAATCATGATTAATTTAATCCTAACTACAAGAATCTTCTAGATTCACCCACTTGCATCAATAAATCAATTTATTTGATTTATTAAAAAGACTTATTTTCCCTCAATAACTCTCATCTTTGACTTTTTTGGACAAAGATAATTCCCCCCAAAACCCTCAACAACATGCATTTATTGACATTTTTTCAAATTTGAATGGGCACATTGGCCAAAACTTGCACAAGCTTTGGCCAATCCCATTATGACAAGTGTCTCTATCCTATTGGATGGGATTTAGTCCCACATTGCCTAATCTTGGCCTCTCTTCTCTCAAGTTCTCCCATAAATGCAATGCATCTTCTCTCATTCAAAAAAAACACACTTCATGCAAGGTTACTCTCTTCATTTGAGAATCAATCTTGCTCTTCATCATCTACAATCAACTACATTTTAAATGCCTCTAAACTATAGGCAACTTGAGCTCATAGCAACTCATTGTCTATTTCATTCGGCTTAGAAAGGGATTGGGAAAGGGCTCTCTCACATCTTCATGGAGGGCACCAATCCACCATAGAATAGGTTGTATTTCATTTTCTCCATTGCATGTTTATCTTAATTTTATCATTTTGTTTGGAGTCAATGATGTATTTTATTCTATGGAGATGGCTAAATCTATACAATCCATGTGTAAGATTTTGGCATCCTACAAATGGTGCTAGAGGGAGGGCCTGACGTGCTTTGTCATATACATTTTGAATACATTTTTTCTACTCTTATTTTCTGATAGGAAACTTGAAGGCATACACAGAAATAAATTATGTACTATCTTTTATCTATACATTCTGTCATTCTATCACATGTTTCTCATGTTAGTAGACTGATTTTTTTTAATACTCTTTACCAACTGTGGGCTATAAGCATCATCCATATTATCCTCGTTCTTTCAACTTGAAATAAGACATGCATCATAGTTTTTAAAAGGCACCCCCCAATGCTTTTATCATTCTGTGATATTTAACTTCTTTCACTGGCTATTTGTGATACTTGTGCCTATAAAATGTTGTTTCATTCTATCATCACAGTCAAATGTTGTTCTCATTAATGACTGTTTTAGGGATAACAAAGGGGAAATCAAATCTGTGCACTGCCCAATGTTTCCACCTAATGAAGATAGTCTGAATATATGCTAGAATACTTCACTGTAAGTAATGGATCGTAACATTGCCCGAGAAGTGGCTGTGAATGATAAGTTGCTCTGCATTTATGATTTTAACAAATCTACATGATCTTTACTGGTGCGAATCATTCTGGAAGGTTGACATTAAGATTGAAGTTGAAGGTTGACATCAAACGAAAATGAAGGCGAATGGAGTGGAGTTGGAGATATTTTTTGAAATCAAGACTTGGAAAAAGCATTTTTAATGCTTATTTTAAATCTTAGAGCTTCAAATCACTACCCTTTTTTTATGTTTTAAACCAACTCACATTTCCTTTTGGGTTTAAAATTAACCACTTGACTTGATCTTTTCAAAGTTGGTTAAAAAGAACCTTAGACATTTACTAGATTTCAATTTGGACTTAAAATTGAACAAGGCAACCTTCACACTCGGATTTTGGTGCTTAAAACGAATTCATCACTGCTTTTTGGACTTAAAATGAACAACTGTTTGTCATATTTTGCAATCTTTTTCACAAAGTAATATCATCAAAAAGACGTATGCGCTTCTCTCGCGCCTCACGGCGATCTTGAGAATCAAAAGTTTTTTTTATGATATTAAGTTGTCAAAAATATTGCCTCCACACTTCAATTTGGGAATTTTTAAATTGAACAAAACATGCGAGTGTGAGCACGATATATTGCGGAGGTTCTCCCCTTTGTTTTTCAACAAAGGTTGTGTGAACGACGGGATATGTTAGCTCGCTTTTGTTAACTTAGAGGGTCTGCCTTGTGGGAAAAAGTAATCACCCAAGGGAACGACCCAACCGAAAACATGCTAAAGCCAAGCGACTTCCAAACGGTATATAAGTGTGGATATTGGAACAAAGGCCAATATCGCGAGGATTATTCTGACGAGATGGATAGCAATGGACTCTCGCCGATGTTGGATAATCCCCCATGAACGGAATTCCAAAATTAGAACCCCTTGTTTAGAAAAAGGTCAAAACCTTGTCTATCTTGTTGGTGCAAAAGGTTATGTCCTTTGAAGCTACCCCATGTAACATGCGGTCTTGTTGTGGAAATGGAAAGTATGCCATGGGAGATTCATGGGTACTAATGTTTGGCTGACCCGAATAAGTGAGTGTCGTGGAGGGGAGCCAATGTGGTCAAGCATTTAGCCATTCACACAAGATATGCGCAACTGGATTTATCCAAGTGGGAACCCAACAAGGTATTGTCTCATCAACCTAGGAGTGTAAAGGTGCTTGGAAGAACACATTGCTTGATCTTGAAAACATTTGGAAAACAAACATACACAAAAACCTTGAAATTTCAAACACCTTGTGGGGAACAAATACCTATTGACGAACTTGCCCACTCTTGCTTTCCCTAGGAATCACATTCCTAGAGGTTTCTAAGTGTGCAAATTCTACCATCATTTGTTTCCAATAAGGATAAACATAAGGAACTTTTGCCCTATTTTCCTCGATTTCCGCATAAAGGACATTGTGGGATGAGAAAGAGAATGGGACACTAGACATATAGTTGAAAACTTAAGCAAGCAAGTTTCTTGGATAAAAAGAACCTCACTTAACCAAGATAAAGAGACAAATTGGATTACACATGTGTTTTCTAACATGATTTCCCACAAGATCAAAATCCCAAAGCCAAAGTTCAAAAAGCTTAGTCTAAAAGCTCATGAGGAGCGTCTTGAGAGACTTTTCAAATTTAGGGAAAGATTGGTTTATAACTTTTACAGAAAAGCCTCAAGGAACAATCCCGCATTGTATGCATTTTATTGTCAACAAAATCCCGAACTTTTTCAAAGGTTTGCATTTCTTCCATAAAAAGTCTAGCATGTTCTTCAATACCGAGGTTTTCTAGAAAGAGTCACATGTAGGTTAAGGTTCAAGATCACAGTTGTCATTCTCATTCATTCCTCCATCAAATCAAGTCTCATTTCATCATCAAACCTTTTGAGAGCTCTAGAATCAATCATCACGCTAAACTTAGAGGGCTAAATCAACATCATCATACCTTGGCTTAACACACTTAGCCAACTTAGTCTCAAACCATTGAACAAATTTTCTTTGAGATAACACAACTTCTTAAAGTCTATTAGTTCTCCAAAACATTGGCATAACACACTTTGTCAATTCATCCACTTTGTGCAAGTTCCCTCAGGATAACACAACTTCCTAGGGAAAACAACTTCACAACAATCTTGTTTGACTTAATGCATCTAGTCAAATTATCACAATCAAATCAAATCAAATAAAAGCCCTTTCAAAGTTTAGCACATACATTCAAAAAATTTTCCAAAGGTTTCATTCACTCCTCCCATCCAATTTAACCCATCACCATCATCACCATCTTTGATCTTTTAGCTTCCCTAGTTCTTCTCTTTTGGACCTAAAGGATTAGGATCGAACAAAACCCTATTTTTTATGGTCCAAACAAGATCTCAACACAAGAAGGACATGGAGAATATTAGAGAAATATCAGCTTCTATGGACATGAGTCATCTAAATACCGAAGTGAACCTAGCAGGATCAAGCAATCCCCCAAGCAACTCTCCCTTATCATCACAAAATCCTCAAGAGGAGAGTCATCAAGGAGATGACACAAATGAAGACATGGGGATGACACCAAATGAAATCATGGAAATGGTTCAAAATCCTGAGAACCACAAAATTGTTAGTGCTATGTTCAAATACATAAATTCAATGCCAAGAGGAGGGGTCATGCCCCCTCCCGACCTTAACACAAGCACTAGTGCAGATGCATCCCCCCATTGTCAAACATCAATCAAGAAGTACCTTGCACCACATCAATCATCACACCAACCTCCCCGATTGTGAACAAAGGCGGTGCCATGTTCCAGGAATTGCAAGAACACCACCTTGTGGCTAATAAAGAAGCAATCATCACCCCCACACCAGCTACATTTATTTTGAAAAACTCATCTCACCCATACGTCCCACTCACATTTCATAATCCCGCTGGTTCATCCTCATTTCACACCACACCAGCCTATCAATTGAACATACCAACTGCCCCACCACACGAGGAAGTTGGCTTGTTTGGAATAATGGAAGCTATCAACCCTTTCTCTTTCCAAATTGGTGCATCATCCCTTCCCCCACTTCCTTTCACATCCACATCACCTCTTGGAATAGGTCTTCCACCGTTACCCATCGAAAATTTTGCCAATCCAAGCAATCCGACCACCACTTTGAACCCGCTTCATTTGCCCATATCTTCACAACAAATCACAGCTATTCCTGTCACCATGATTAATGCATCTATTGGTCCTCAAGTCTCCCAAGCATGCCCCATCAAGGACCAATCGTCTCAAACACCCCTCCAACAACCCAAATCACAATCACAACCACAATCCCTCCACCCACCACGACAGTTGGCATGATTCCTGCTCCACCACCAATCCCACCGCCAAAGCACAACACGACCAATTCATTCTCCATCATGTTGCAAAACGCACAACAAGTTGCCCGCCAAAAGGCACTCCAAAAACAACAAGCCGCACAAGCTCAAGCTCAAGCTCAAGCTCAAGCTCAAGCACAAGCACAAGCCCAAGCACAAGCGCAAGCCCAAGCTCAAGCCCAACAGCAGGCACAAGCTCAATACCAAGCGCAATTGCGAGCGATCCACCTGCAAGCCTACCAACAAGCCCTGCAAGACTTTCAAGCACAACACCAAGCTAAACAACAAGCTTTATTGGCACAGCAGCAGCTTGACCAACAACAAGAATTGTTGGCACAACAACAGCTAGACCAACAATAAGCGTTACTAGCTCAACAGCAGATTGACCAACAACAGGCTTCATGGGAACAACAACAGATGGACCAACAGCAAGCGCTATTGGAACAACAACAACAAAATCAACAACAAGCGTTGTTGGCACAAATGCAGGCTTACCAACAAGCCTTAAATGCATAACCAAGCTCGCAGCAAATGCCGACTAGTACTCTCCCCACCCATCAAACGCCTCCAGCACCTCACCACTCATTTATCCCACCTCCCGATCCAAGCAAGGATGTCGCAACACAAATCAAATTGCTCTCACAACAAGTGTTGGACCTACAAGCAAGAAAAACCACAAGGACACCAGGCAACTTGTGCCCTTATCCGTTCGATAGAAGTCTCACCATGGTACCATTCCCAAAGGGATTCGAGATCCCCAAATTTGATAAATATAATGGAACAGGCAACCCTGAAAACCACGTCAGGGAATTTCAGGTGCACTACA
Source organism: Sequoiadendron giganteum (assembly GCA_007115665.2). Lineage (NCBI taxonomy): Eukaryota > Viridiplantae > Streptophyta > Pinopsida > Cupressales > Cupressaceae > Sequoiadendron > Sequoiadendron giganteum. The sequence goes on from CM021100.1 coordinate 428,468,807, forward strand.
TGGAAGTCGCATATGATGACACATATCTAATGCGGCTCTTCCCCCGAAGCCTGACTAGTCCAGCTATGGAATGGTTTTCTCGCCTACCCATGGGCATTAAAACAATCGAAGAAATTGTGGAGGCTTTCCTTAAAAATTACGCTTTTAATATGGGTGTGGATGTCAGTTTAGAAGAACTATCTGCACTCAAACAAAGAAGAGGAGAGTTATTTGCATCCTTCTTGCAAAGATGGCGATCTAAGGCCAATCAAAGCAAGTGGACCATGCTGGAGGAACAATAAGTTTGCACCATCATAGCCAACCTGGATGAAAACTTGGCATTCTACCTAAAAATGCAGTGCATCACATCTTACGATCAACTAATTCCAAAGGCGCTCAACATCGAAAGAGCCCTTACTGCGCGAGGAGGCACACCAACATTCGCTCCACCGCAGGATAACTGCCCTTCTAACAACTACAATGATAAACCTCGAACATGGTTGAGGAACAAAAATATCACGAATGATGGTGTGGTCGACGCTAAGGTAGTCATCAGTGCTCCTAAGCAAAATACCCAAAATCATCATCAACCACAAAATCATAATCACAACAATGTGCAAACTAATGTGGTAGTAGCACAGTCACAACCACCTTCCACGAGTCAAGTCAACAATGTGGGTAATCAAGGAGGACCACCTCCCCGCAACAAGTTTAGCCCCAAGAGAAAGTTCACAACTCTTGGCGAATCGATTGAGTCTGTCATGAAGAAATTGGTCAAAGAAAACCTAATCAAGATCTCTAACTCTAAACAATACACGGAGCCCATGACCAAACCGCCGTGGTACAATGACAATCTCCTGTGTGACTTTCACAAAGTCAAAGGACACACCACCGCCAACTGCATGAGACTCAAGAATATCATCCAAGACCTCATCGAGGATAAGGTCATCAACATCGAGCAACCGGTTGGAAACCAAGACCTAAAAATATACACGAATCCGATGCCGAATCATAATCAGGGAAATAACCAAGGGAATAATAAGGGTAAACAAAAGTATGCTAGTGCTAATCTAGTATACGAGGAGATAGTCGGATGTGTCGACGAGTTGGTCACTGTCATAAATATCAAGGGAGCCAACAATGATTGTGGAGTCACCACACGAGGCGGAAAAGTTACCATTGTCGGGGCACTTGCTAAGACCCCCATTACCAACACAAAGGTCATCCCCTATGATTACAATGTAATTGACCAACTGAAGAGAACACCCGCACAAATATCCATCATGGAATTACTAAAAATCTCCGCCGCTCATAGACAGATCCTGGATGAAGCACTAGTTGTCTCTACCATTGCCGCCACCCTTGATACAGAGCAATTTCAGGCTATGGTGGGTAACATCATTACCCCAAATCTCATCACATTTTCAGACCAAGATTTCCCCCTGCAGCCATCTCATAACCGCGCACTCCACCTCCAAGTCCTAATCCATAAAAAGAAAGCCAAACGGGTCCTCGTAGATGGTGGTGCAGGCCTTAATATTTGTTCTTTGAAACTTATAAAGAAATTGGGATTCGCCGAGGATTCCATCAATAAGAAAAAAAGCATCACAATAAGAGCATATGATGACCAGGAAAGAGTGTCTCGGGGCACTATCAAGATCCCCATCCAAGTGGGGCCATCAACCATGGAAATAACCTGTCAAGTTCTTGACCTTGATCTACCATACAACATCCTCCTGGGACGCCCATGGATACATGGAATGAAGGCAGTAGCCTCAACCTATCATCAGTGCATTAAGTTCTCATATCAAAATGAGGAGGTTACTATACATGGGGATCCCAAACCTTTCGCCTATTGCAAAAACTTGGAAGCCAAGTTTTACAAGATCCCTCAAGTACCTAAAAATGATGAAGGACCATCCACTTCATACATAGACCCAGCTAATCTCGCCTCCACTTCTATGACAGAGACACCCGCCATTTCTGACATATCTGAGATCAAAAGCATGATACAGGACAATGGATGTGGTGATTATAGAATGAAGAGAAATGCTTTTGTTGTAGGAGAGTTACCACAATTGATTCAAACAACTGTTCACACTAGAACGGAACCCGCTGGATTCCACAGTTGGGGGGATCTCAATCGGGAAAATGTGGATGAGGAGGACATCACAAACACCTTGTACCAAGATGAAAGACCCACTCCCACCCTACCCATGGAGGAAACAAACAGAGGGTTACAAATGATGTTCGGCATGGGCTATAACAGGAATGAAAGCCTAGGAAGAAACAGTGATGGACGGTTGGAGCCCATCATTGTAGAAAGAAGAATGCAGAACCTTGGCCTCAACTGTACCCCTTCGAGTATAACCGTGCATGGAAGAAGTGTTCCTAATAGGGCAGTCAGGTCCTCTCCTCAGGTCTCGGCAACTAACCTTAGATTACTCGTGTCCACAGGCCTACCTCTCGATAACTTCACATTTGACATAACTGAGGTTTGTAGTAGCAATGACGACGATGACACCATAGGTGGCTTACCTAGGCTCTTTGAAGATTCCACCCTACTGATGATTAGTGCCTCACCCACTGAGCCAATCCAACGAACCCACAAAATCCACTTAGTGTACCCCCAACTCATCAATCACGACCAACGGGGACCGCCAATTCTAGACTCATTCAAAAACGACGAGGCTCTCTCAGAATTCATGGGACTAAGGGATACAATCCTGTGCAGAGATCATAAGGCGGGATTCAACATCACACTGGACACACAAGCATACTATGGGGAGACGATTGAGTCCTTCAGTCGTAAAAGAAAAAGATCAAGAATAAGCTCGAAGTTATTGAGTGAAAACCACACTGTGGCACTCTCTAACCGTAAAATAGTAAAAATAAAGGATGCATCCGATGGTAAAAACCTCCCCAAGGTGCCAGAGGATGAAGGATTCAATCTCCCCCCTACTGCTCTACACCAGGAGAAGTCAGCAGTATTGGTAGAACAGTGCAATCCTATCAACCTAGGAACAGAAACAGAGCAACAAATCACATTCTACACCCAAACACTTCAAACAGAGGAACAAGAACTATTGGCAGCATTCCTAAAGGAGAGAAAGGTAAATTTTGTGTGGACTTATGCAGACATGCCAGGCTTGGACCCTGAAGTACTAGTTCATCATTTGGCCATTTACCCTGGAGCAAAACCAGTTAGACAAAAGCTAAGGAAGATGCACCCACAAATAGCCTTGCTCATAAAGATTGAGCTGTAAAAACTTCTGGATGTTGGCTTCATATGCCCGATCGACTATCCAGAATGGGTATCAAATCTCGTACTAGTCTCAAAACCAAAAGGGGGCATCCGCATTTGCACTGATTTCAGAGACCTAAACAAAGCATGTCCCAAGGATGACTTTCCACTACCCAGCATTGACATGATAGTCGATATGACAGCCGGACATGAGATGCTTTCCCTAATGGATGGCTTCTCGGGGTACAATCAGATAATGATCGCAAAAGAAGACCAACACAAGACACCATTCACATGTCCTTGGGGCACCTACTACTAGAATGTAATGCCATTTGGGTTGAAAAATGCAGGAGCTACATACCAAAGAGCCATGACATTAATCTTCCATGACATGATCCATAAAATAGTTGAAGATTATGTAGATGACATACTAGCTAAATCAAAGAAGATACAAGACCATATAGTAACTCTAAGTGCTATCTTTGACAGGCTCGAACAATATAAGGTTAGACTCAACCCGAAGAAGTGTGTCTTTGGGGTACAATCGGGCAAGCTGCTAGGATACATAGTTTTAATGAGAGGAATAGAGGTGGACCCTGCAAAGGTAAAAGCAATCCTCGAAATGGAAGCACCAAGAACATTAAAAGAACTAAGATTATTGCAAGGAAGAGTCCAGTCCATCCGGAGATTCATAGCACAATTGGCAGATAAACAGATTGCCTATTCACACCTACTTCACAAGGGAGTAGCTTTTAGATGGGATGACAAATGCGAGCAAGCATTCAGCAAAATAAAAGAATATCTACTTACACCACCTGTATTGATGCCACCAATTGTGGGGAAACCATTAATCCTATACATCTCAGCAACAACAGCCGCCTTGGGGGCCCTTTTAGCCCAACATGATGAAAAGGGAACCGAACGGGCTATCTACTAAATCAGCAAAACAATGGTGGGACATGAACTCAATTACACGTCAATAGAAAAAGCTTGCCTAGCACTAGTATTTGTGGCTCAAAAATTTAGACACTACATGCTAGCGCACCAAATCAAGTTGATCGCCAAAATAGACCCTCTAAAGTACCTATTGTCAAAAGCAACGCTTACAGGTAGAATGGCTAAGTGGGTAATGATATTATCTGAACATGATATCAAGTATGTAGAACGAAAAGCCATAAAAGGACAAGTCATTGTGGATCAGCTGGTAGAAGCTCCCCTCTACACAGATAACCCACTCATATCAGAATTCCCAGATGAGTCCCTTTTTAACCTTGGTGCAGCAGACCACTGGAAGTTATACTTTGATGGCTCTCACACATAACATGGATCAGGAGCTGGTGTGTTCTTCATCATGCCACAAGGAGATTGCATACCTAGACCATACAAGCTGGCATTCCCTTGTACTAACAATATAGCAGAATACGAGGCTTTGACCATAGGCCTCAAGATTACAGCACAGTGGCAAATCATGGCACTAAAAGTCTATGGGGACTCGCAACTTATCATCAACCAAGTCGACGGTGAATACCAAACGAAGGATGATAAGCTTGCACCATACAAGAAGGCGGTAGAAAGCCTCAAGGAATCCTTCATTGACATTACCTTTGAGCAAATACCAAGCACAAACAACAGAGCGGCCGATGCAATGGCGATAATTGGATCCTTACTAGACATCCCTCGTAACGTCTCGAAACATGAATTCCTCGTAGAGCAGCTTCTTGTACCCACATTCGAGGTACCAGAGTCAGAATACGCATGTGACCTCGTTGGTCCCGATGATCTTTGGTATCATGATATATACACCTACCTAAAGTTAGGAATCCTCCCCACTGACATCACCCCGAACCTAAAATGCAATTTCATCAAAAGGACTTCACGATTCGTCATCCTAGGAGAAACCCTCTTCCGTAGGAGTACCAACGGAACCCTGCTACGTTGTTTAAAACCCGAGGAAGCCCTGACTGCTCTAACTGAGGTACACAATGGCACGTGTGGGTCACACTCAAGTGGTATGACCTTGGCTAAAAAGTTGCTGAGAACAGGGTACTACTGGCCAACGATGCAAAAAGAGGCACACAATTTTGTTAGAAAATTCTTGCAATGCCAACAGCATGGAGACCTTATTCATGCACCAGCTCAAGAACTGCATCCCATTGTTACACCTTGGCCCTTTTCACAATGGGGCTCGATCTCATTGGTAAAATATCACCCACCTCATCCAATGGCCATAAGTTCATCATCACCGCCACTGAATATTTCACAAAGTGGGTCGAAGCAATTCCCATGACCTACATCACGGGAAAACAAATATCCAAGTTCATCCTGAATTACCTCATTTGTCTATACGGTGTTCCTCAATCCATTATCTCTGATAATGGGATGCCCTTCAAAAATCAGGATGTCCGTGATTTGTGTGAAAAATTCAAAATCCAACACTGTTTTTCCTCTCCATACTATCCACAAGGCAATGCCTAGGCAGAAGCTACAAATAAAACCATTTTGAAAATCCTCAAGAAAACAGTCAATGACTCTGGTCGTGATTGGCATCTACAGTTAAATCCCGCCTCATGGGCCTACCGCACTAGCATCCGCATGCCGACAGGCGCCACCCCATTCTCTCTGGTCTACGGATCAAAGGCCATACTCCCCATTGAGATCGAGCTCCCATCACTAAGGATATCACTGCAAAACCTTATCACATATGAGGAATACAAGGTCACAAGACTCAATGAGCTAGAATTACTAGATGAAAGGCACATGGATGCCCTTAATCATCTACAAGTGTACTAGAATCGCCTAAAAAGGACCTACAACAAGAAGATCAGACAACGCACTTTCCAAGTTGGTGACCTCGTGCTGAAAGAAAACCAAAAGAATGTGCCAAATCCAGATACGAAGGGAAAGTTTGAACCCAACTGGCTGGGACCTTTTGTCATCACTACAAGTTACACATCAGGGGCATATCAACTAGCAACACCAGAAGGCGAGCCTTTGCAGGAGCCCATGAACAGTTCACACCTCAAAAAAATTTATGCCTAAATCTTGCAAGGTATAGAACCAGAAAATACAAAAACAATCAGAAAAAGTCTTGAAAAAATGGTTACCTCAATGAAAACCTGGAAAACAAGCATCTTGGTGACAACAAAAAAATCAAAAGATCAAAAAATCCAAAAAAAATCAGAAAAGGATTGAAAATAGTAAAAAGAAAAATCATCCTCTAGTGAAAACCACTTCAGTGGCGCTTTGGGCAAGTACCTTGGTGAAAACCTGGCAAACAGGCATCAAGTGTAAATAAAGCACCTTCCCCATCTATTAGGATTTGCACATCGCATTCCACTCATCCGCTCGCATCCACACCATAGCCTGCGTTGGTATCTGTACTATATTCCACCATTGGAACTACTTGGCATTTCGAAGGTCAGTCTGTCCTACCTTTATCGAAGTAGTCTATCGCACCACACTGGGGGCACGTTCTCGCAACATCAAATCAGATTCGTGTATATTCTCGTGATCTTTTTCAAAATTTCATCAGAAAAAACCAAAATCATTCAAAAACTCATCAAAAAAAGCCAAAAACATTCAAAATTTCATCAGAAAATCCAAAAACAGGTCAAAATATCAAAAAATCTTCAAAATTCATCATTTAGTCTTGTCAGTCTTCCACCTTGTCGAACTACGTCGTCTCTGAGCTTGAACGTAGGCAAGGTTGATCTTTGATCATCCCCCGAGATGGTTAGGTCAGTCCTTTAGGCGTCCGTCGCATTGGCAATCTGTTTGCCCATCTAGTCTGCATCTTAAGTCAGTCCTTTAAGCAATAAAAAGGGGGGCAACCTGTTTTCCCATCCGTCTTATCATTAAGTCAGTCCACCACCAGTCGAACTATGTGGTCTCTGCGTGTATAACGTAGGCAAGGAAAATCTATGGATCAACTCCCGAGACCACTAGGATAGGTCTTTAAGTTAGTCTATTCGTCATAAATCTTGAAAATACCAAAAACATTGAAAAATGTGAAAATACCAAAAACAGCCTCAAAATATCTGAAAGAAAAATCCAAAATGGTGCATCCATTTCATCTCGCTTTCACCCGTGATTGTCATTGCTCATAATAAAGTCAATCGTCGCTTTCACCCTTTGGTGAGTCAGTCAGAAGCAAGTTTAGCAGGTTCCAAAGTAAACTCCCTAATCGTCAAAGTCTCGAAAGTCTAAGTCAGTAAGTCAGCAAGTTGGTCAACTCAGAGTATCAATAGCTTATCACCCAATCAGTCCCACCAAAACCCTGATCACTAAATGTCCTAGGATGAAGCTTTCCCACGATGGACATAAGCATCAAGTACCCCACAATAGTTTAGCCTTGGCTAGTGGTACAATGAACATCAACTTGTTTGTTTACTTTATTTTGGTCTTTTTGACTTATCTTATTTTGCGCTCATTCCAAGGACCTCTCGATGATGCCTAAACAAAACAGGTTTAGAGAGAAAGGAATGGGGCAATGATCATTATCTTTTTATCTGCTATGCTTGTTGGATATTCTTGTAAAATAACTTCGTCAAGCGTACTTTGTTTGTTTGTAGGGAAGATGTTTTGAGTGTCTTGTTGACCACATAAGAAGGCAAGCCTTCTTATGTTTTGGCCTGAGATGTTTAAGATATCTGAACTACATTCTGAATAAGGTTACGTTTGTCAAGTGTGAACAAGAGTACTCCTATCTGTTTGACGAGTCAAAGTCCATCACACTAGGCGCCACACAAACAATATAGTTGGTTGTTTTGATGTCATTCATAAACTTGGGGTTGTTCTCTTTTTCATAGGTTCTGCATGTAAGCAATTTTATATACATATGCACATATATATACATGTATGTGTATGTAAATATATATACATGTATACACAAATATACATAAATGTGTACATATAAATATATATACACATACACATACATATACATAACATTGTATGTTATTTTCGTGTCATAGATAAATTTGGGGGTGTTTTATTTTTCAAATGAATGCATATAAGCAATGCTACAATTTGTCATTGTAGTAACAAATAATATTGTCGGTTGTTTCAATGCCATAGATAAATTTGGGGTTATTTTTTTCATAAGTTCTGCATGTAAGCAATTCTATATACATACACATACACATCCACATCCGTATATATATACATAAAACATACACATACAAATATACATATAGGTTATGTTTCATCAATTCAATCAACTAAGCAATAGAGACATAAATATATTATTGGTAAAGCAAAATAATGCATGTAAGCAATTCTATATACATATATATATACACATATACATGTACATGTACATATATGTACACATACACATACACATATACATATAACCATTGAAATTCTTCACAAAACCAAGTCCCCTAAGTGATTCAAATACAAAGTTACAATAGTTGCATGATTCAATTGATGTACTCTAAACTATTAAAAAGATAACACCCCCAAATGAATCAAAGCACCTATAAAATAGAACACACTTGCAATTAATCAAAGGCACCTAAAATTGATAGAATTGTTGTAGGGCTGATTTGTTGAAGGATAACCTATGTAAAAGAGAATCCCCCAAAATTAATTGAATAGTAGACCTTCATGTTGGAACCATGAAAAGAATTGTAAATTCCAACCATACAAATATTAAACACAATTTGCAATGTCAAAGTTTGTGCAATTGTTACAAGATGTAATGTTTATGGAGACTTGATTTTATGAATGCTCATTTGATGGCAACCTATGTTGCACGGATCCACAATTCCATTCGAATTGTGAAGTGTTGCATAGTTAACCATGACAAGTCTTCACAAAACCAAGTCCACTAAGTGATTCAAATACAAAGCTACAATAGTTTTTGCAATTGTTACAAGTTGTAATGGTTTAGGGAGACTTGATTTTCCCAAAGCCTTTGTAATGGTAATCTATGTTACACTTTGTCCACAATTGGACCTTTGAACTGTGAAGTGCTACATAGGCAACCATGAAAGGCCTTAGGAAAACTAGGTCCCCTAAATACATGTTCTAACAAAGCTATATTGCTCAATATTGTTCTATGGCAATACATGTGAATACTTGAAGGTTTTCATGGCTATTTGAATTGGGAATTATTTGAATCTGATTGATGGTTGTTTGGTGAATTTGATTGATTTCGGCCATTAATTATTCAGTTGATTAGTTTGATGTATTGTTTGCAATTGTTTCCATAATTTTGTGTTTAATAATGGGTGCCTTACAACTTGTAAAAATGGAAGCAGATGGGATTTTGGAGTTCACCACTACTATGTTCGCACCGTACTTGGCGAGATGGGACAGACTAGTGTTGATATGTGTTGTAGGTTTCATGATTGATGAGACAGGTGGATGCATTTGCTTGTTGGTTTGGTTATGATATGATGAGAAACATGGTTGTAATGGGCTCGACAATCACTCAAAGATGGGTGAGATGCGTTTGAATTGTGTTGACTTGGCACCTTGTTTACATTGTGTAGTTGTGATTAATGTGAAAGTGATGCCTGCATTGGTGCAACAGTTGGGTTTACCAGCTTACGGGTAAGGGTGCATGTCTTAATGTTTGGGCTATTTAAATTCCATGTCAGAATGGTACGTGTTATATGTTAGATACAATTTGGATACACTTCATCATGTTTGGTTGCCACTGTGTACTTGTTTTGTTTTGAAATGAATGTTATTAAGTGTGCATTTTAAATCTAATTTATGTTTGATGTCATCGTGCCTATGTATGGACGTTTTTTTTTAAGTTGTGGAGGACCGGCGTATAGGTGCACATCATATAAAGTGGAGGACACCTCCAAATTAATCAATGGCACCTACAAAAGATATAATTGTTGCAGGTCTGAATTAATGAAGCATACACATACACATACACATAGACATAAGTGAATAAAACACGATTGTAGAGAAGTATAGCAAGGGGCAACAAGTGATAAATGCGATGCAGCGGAATGTTAGGGTGGCTGACTGGGAGAAGTAGACATGGAAAGGTTGTCCACTTAAGACCTCTTCACACATCTATACACACACATTTACATATAGACATACACATTTACACATACAAATACATACATGCAGACATATACATACACATACACATACACTTACAAACTTACATAGACATAGACATAAACATAGACATAGACATACACATACACATACACATATAGATTTACATAGACATAGACACATAGACATAGGCATAGACATACATGCACACATACACATACACATACACATACACATACACATACATATATGCATACGCATACAGATTTACATAGACATAGACATACACACAGACATACACATACACATACACATACACACATAAAAATACACATACACATACAAATTTACATAGACATAGACACAGACATAGACATACACACAGACATAAAATTATTTGTCTTGGTATCTTAGATTCTAAGATGACACAAAAGTTTTATAGATCAATTCCAATACCTACAAAGATTATCTATCCCAATTTTTGTGAATCTAATCTAATGTGTAAAATTGATATGAATCATGTGGGACAAATCTAACAAAAGTGCATATGAGAATCTATTCACCTTTGCCTTCTAGATATCTAGAGCTATCAAGATGGTATCTAGAGACACCATTTAAGATTTCAACAAACTCAAAAAGTGAATAGATTCTCCTAGGTCAAATCCCTTGGTGGATTGAATTAAAGGTAATGAAAAATATCAAAGACAACTATCATAGACATGTAGATGGCCTATATGATGTTGATGCATTTTCAATTATTTGATTGCTCTTTAGAATTAAAGCGTGTTCTAAATATTATTTGTACCCTCATCATATATGTTTAAGTTCATAATGAATGTCTTTAAATAACATTGTATACAAATATTTTGCATAGTACATGTATTAGATCAGTGCATAATGACTAGTAAAAATGATACAAAATTTAAATATTAGAAATTTAAGTATCATTTCCTTGCTCCACAAAATTGACTTGAACCAATCTTACATATCTCAAAGATAATATGAAAAAATAAAAAATGATCTTAAAATAGAAAACAAATCTAAAAAATTAATACAAATAAAATTGAAATAAAAATTTAAAAACTTATAAACCAAATCTAATCTACAAATATTTTAGTTAATAATATATTATTAAATTAAAACATTACCATCAAAATACTAATGATTACACTTATGAACTCTAATTCACACTTAGGATCTCGGGAAAGGAAAGGAAAGGAAAGGAAAGGAAAGGTCCTTTTATAGTCCACGATATCAGGCGATCTGTTTTTGGATCTACAAATGACTTACAATATATGGGACTCCTTATACTCTCAATATGAAGGAAAAACAAAACAATGCTGTGGACAGCAACAATTTTCTAAATGCAAGGAAACGAAACGCGTTTCATGCACTTTCGTGGTAAAACATGCGGGCCTTGTGCTCTATTATTGCATGTCAAGTCCATGACGTGCTTGCAAACGCGTTTGAAAAAGTAAGACGCTTTCGTGTCCATTGGAATATGGTGGGATTAAAAAGAAACAGGAAAACATTTGTTACGAATGCTGATCATTTAGTCAAACTTGTAATCGAAGGGTCAGGGAGACCCCGCTTTTGGATAAGCGCACAACATTTAACTCCACTGTTAATTTACTACCTGCCTTCTTTTCACCGACTCCCAAAAACATACAGAACTTGCATGAAAGCAGCGTGGAAAATTCCATGTTATTTTCCTTTTGAAAATAACAACTGGTTTGATGTGCATATAACGCACACTCTAATTTCCCTTGAATACACTTTCTTGCTGTGAGATAGATTAGAGGGGCGTGCACTTATCCTCTGCAGTTGATTCTTTCAAATCGTCTATTTTTTCATTACTTCATATATATCTATAATAATGGCTTCCGCGACATCCCCTGTTATGCATGCTCAGATCATCGATCAAATTCTCAGCACAGATAGAAGCACGCCGGACTATCTCCAACAATTAGTCACTAATATTGACACTCTTCTTTATCATTACAGTAATAAGGTAAAAACCCTTTCATTGTCTTGCGCGTTTTTTAGTCTCTAAGCTTCTACAGTTACTTTTTACGAATTCGATTCAAGCAATTCCTTAATGAGGTTTTTGTCGCAGGGGAAACAAACAGCCAATGATGACAAGTTAATTTCTGTGAGAGCTGGACTGCCCTCTGCATCCCAAGTCTCCAAATTCTCAGATGAAGCGTCAAAAAATGTCAGGCTAATTTCGACCCAGGTAGGAATTTCACATTCATGTCTACTTTTTTCTCCATTGTTTTCAGGAGCTGAAACGTGAATATTTTTGCGTGTCACAAAAATGCAAAAAGTTATTCATAACAGAAATTTGTATCGTTGAAGCTGTTTTCTCTAGAGAGTTTGCCACGATTTTTTCCTTTTAAAAAGAAATTTGTTTGTTATACATTGTGCAGATATCAGACTACTCTGGCGATAAACATAGTACAGCAATATCAGTGTTGAACGCCCTTGGAAATATTCATTGGGTTGGGGTGGGATTTTTACTGGTAGCTGCAGTTATCGAAAGGCTAGACAAAATAAAACAGAACAAGGAGGAGTCTCTAGGACTTCTGAAATCCATGAACGATTTAGCCAAACTTATACTGCAGCTTCAGCGTCTTCCGCATTTGAAGAAAGAGATGGATGACGAGATGGAGTCCATACAACTAATTGTCGATGGGGCAATCTCATGTTGTGTACAGAAGAAAAGGCGATTCCTAGGAAGGTACATATGCAGATCACACATAGTAATTCCCCCCCCTTGTCCCTATTTGTAAATATTAGCTCTTAATATACTCACCAGGAAAGAAACATCTTGATTAGTATGAATATTTTATTGAAAAAGATTTCTCGCAACTAAGTTTACATGTGGAGCCATCTAGAAATATCTTAACTAAATTTCCACTAAGAAGCGTGGGTGTGTGAGAGAGGTGCATGTGAGAGGGGGAGAGAGGGGAAAGAACGGAAGGAGGAAGGGAATGTCCCAATTTCACCATGTGGATGGAGAGGATCATGTTCCAATTTCATACTTCTCAATGAAATGGAGAGGATCATGTTGCAATTTCATACCTTTAAATGGATTTGGTGATCCATCTTGTTACAATGATTCTTAGCGTGTAAAATATAGGAAAAAGCTTGAAGCACAAAATAGTCTATTCAATTTAGTGATTTTTACATAACATTTATTGGATAACATCGATAGAAAGAGAAATACACATGAATCGTTAAAAAGATTATGTTGGCAATCAAACCTCTTCTAACAAAGGAGAGAAATATGCTATCATAATGAATGCGATTGGAATTAAATCGATTGATTAATAATTTCCACCTATTAGTTATAGATAATCCCAATCAAAAGAGAACTATTAGCTGCTAACTAATCATTCCATGCTTGAAAATTTTCCATTTAATAGAGATCTATGGAGAAGTAGATCTTGTCATAAAATATTATTTCTGTATAGAAGGTTTAGATATAAGGTAATGCAATATAGCTCTATTATTTTAATAACATTGGTCACTTCATCTACACTATTGTGAGGGAACATGAACAAAGTGGAAATTGAGCACAATGGAGTTATTGGGTAGGGAGATGCCTAAGACCAACCCTAGGTGTTTGGATAAGAGGAGAAGTTACCGTAAGAGATCAACAGTTAGAACACAGAGTAAGGGAGCAAGAGACACACTTGGTGAATAGAGCATTAAAGAGACAAGGAGGTTGTGTGGGAGTCATTTATAGCAATGAAAGCATTGACATCAATAAACAATATTTGGATATGGGAGTGTAAGCGAGGTATAAATCCAAGTAGTTTGAGCATTTTGAGGATGAAGGGCTAGTGAATATGGTCATAGGTTTTGACAAGAACACCATTTTAAGAAGTTTGTTGGTCCCATTCAACATTTTCCCACACCTAAATGAGGTTATCTTAGACAAATATTCCTCCAATCAAAGAAATTTGTCTTGCCCAAACATTAGATTTAATCACTAATTTAATGTGAAGAGAAACAACTTCGACTATGATTTTATATGCAATTTTGAGTAGGCGATAAAGCACCAACCAACAATAGTGTTTTCATTCTTTCCTTTGAGATATGCATGATAGGATCTTTGTTCATGAGGGGCTTGAGGGTTCCTTTTAGAACAACCTTCCATGCACATCTGATAGAACTTGTCTTTAATGTAGAGCAGCATCAATTTAAACAATTTAGCGGGGTGTAGATTATTTTTTATGGAGTGAATCAATATCTAAGTTCTTTTTTTTTGGTTGACATAACTCTAATCAAATTAACAAACTATAAATATTTGAAATATGAACATTATTTAGTGTAATGCAAAATTAAGAAAATTTTCAATTATTTTATTTAGGACAAAAAATATTGCTTAAAGTTTTATAAAAGGAAAATAATATAACAACAAAAATTGAGTGCTCATACACAAAATATTATTCTCTAAATTTCTTTATATATGATTATAATTTTATCTTACAACATTAAATTAAAATATGCAGTCAAAATCTGCTCCTAATAGAATACATTTGTTTTATTTTACTTCTAAAAATCACTTTATTTTTAGTAAGTAATTTGTGTACACTCTTCCAATAATGCTTAGTTTTCTAATTCTATATGATTTACAATTCTCAAATTTACTTTATAATTTTTTTGAATTAATTTCTACAAAATTATAGTTACATTACTTCTTGAAATGATGGATAAATTTTATATGATTTATTATTACATAAAAAATCAAATTATTTGATATTGATACTCCATTGTAACTCAACTACTATTATGAATCGTCGAAAAACAATTTAACCAAACTTAATGGTGGCTATTGTTCTTGCATGATTTTTAACAATGTTTTGTACTCAAAAATTAAATCAATTATCTTATCATATTTCATCTAAAAATTATCAAATTCTCTATGTTCAATTTGTAAACAAATTATTTCAACTTTTACTCTTCAAAAGAAAAAAACATATACACTTCAATTATGAAAAATTATTTTCTCAGGATTTGCGTTTTAAAAAACTCTCGGCTATTATTTGCGGCCATTCACTAAAAAATGTTAAATTTTGTTGCATGTAATTGAAAGATTGTTGGTAGCTGGAACGGATGGGCAAGAACTTGCAAAACTTCGCAGTCAAGTGGATGAAATGGGCAGGATGCTCCATTCGCAAATAACCCTCTCTACTTTAGATGTTGTAGTATGCAGCCATCCACCGGTCCCTCCCATAATTCCGCAGGTAAATTATCTCTATTTAGTTAACAATATGCTATTTGTTCATAGCAAACTTATAATTTAATAAATTTATATAATTTTTGAATCTCATATACTGTTTTCGTCTGTAGTTGTGGGCATAGATCAAAAGATTACTGAAGTGATTCAGCTCCTTGAATGGGATAATGACAAGCCAGCGGTGGCCGTGGTTGTACATGGCATAGGTGGAGCAGGAAAAACCACCTTGGCAAATCAAGTGTTTGCATTTTTAAATCTGCAGGGTAGGAAATATTCAAAAGTCACTCTGATAAAAAATCTGGAATTAAATCCCAACATAGAGGAAATACAATCTCAGATTTTAAGCGACTTGATTGGGATAAAACATGATACTGTAAGAGACTTTCAGGATGGACAACAAGAGCTGAAATCACTTATTGAGAAAGAAATTGTTTTCCTATACATTGACAACATCTTAAGGAGAGAAGATCTGGATAAGCTTCTGCCCACCTTCATCGATAGTACCCCCAAAAAAGTTAGGATTCTTGTAACAGCTAGAAAAACAACTATCTCTGGTGTGTTTGAAAGCTGTGGAATTAAACCCTCTAAATTATAACCCATTGAATCCCTCTCTGTTGAGGCAGCCGTAAAGCTATTGTGCAGGAAAATTGATAGCGAAGGAGACATACACTCCATGGTGGAAGAAAGACCTCAGGCAAAAAAGATAGCGGAGAAATGCAGTTGCTGTCCTTTATTTTTGGAAGTGGTGGGAGCCTGTCTCCATAAGAAAAATAACAAAGCTGAAGCTTATGAAAAGGTATGTGTTTGGCTAAGAGATGGAGAGGATTTCAGCTGTGACAAGGAAGATTCTTTTGAGGATTCCCGAATTCTATTTGCTTACAATGAGCTTACACGCAGTGCTCAGGAGGCGTTCCTCGACATCTGCTCATTCTTCAATGGCTGGGAGTGGAACGAAGTTGCCTGCATTGTGGGAGAGGATCAAATGGATTGTCTACTAGAGGGTGCTCTGGTCAAACGAATAGAGGTTGAAGCTTCTGGTGGAACAACAATAGAGAGAATAAGTATTCACGATCTTATATTGAGAGCAGGTCGTAATAAATCAAAAGACAGTCGATTTATAAGTGTAGATGATTTTTCTATCGCCATGGAGAATGAAAGGGTATGAAGAATTGAAGTATAAAATACTTTAGATTGAAATTTTATAAATTACATTAGGCTCATTTATAATTTTTCTTGGTTTGAATGTATCCAGGATCTGGCTCAAACAGAAGGAATTTGGCTAAAATGCAAGGAAAAGCTGTTCCATGTGTCTGCAGAAGTATTAGACGATATGATTAGGTCTCTCCGAGTATTTGGTATGGGAAGCAACACAATTGTGAGCGGACAATGCAGTAAACGATTTGATGAGCTGATGTTTCTACAAGCGGGCAAGGTGCCCAATTTGGGAATTGACATATTGAAGCTAAAAAACTTACGCTTCATGGATTATAGTTTCAAAGAGAACGAAATTTGGAGTCTGCCCAAGGTAAGTTATTATGACCATTTTTGTTGTAAATATGGCCTTTTTGGGGTTCATAAAGTCCTTATATAACTTCTTTCTTATGTTCTTCCAGTTATGAAGCCTTTTTTTCGAATGTTGTTAATAAGGCCACTTTGGATGCAGAATTTCTCTGGATTGAAAATACTCAAACTTAAGAGGAGCAGCGGAACTGATGGGGGTAATATAAATGCAGATATAGAGTTTGGGTATCTTATTAAATTAGAACGTTTGGAGTTGGAAGGATTTCATAATACAGAAGTCTCAAGTTTTGTGAAAGTTTATGGTCTACAGCAGCTAAAACTGTCCAGAATTGAAGGTCTGGAGGAGCTACCACGGTCGATCGGGAAGCTCCGATCACTACAAGAGTTGGATATATTCAGTTGTGTTGATCTAATGCGATTAGGAGAAGGAATTGGAGAACTGAGCTCCCTTGCTAAGTTAGGTTTGAAAAGTTGCTGCAAATTGGAAGAGCTGCCCAGCGAATTCCAGAAGTTATTGTCATTACAGTCACTGAACTTATCGAACTGCTCCAATCTCGTTCGGCTACCAGAAGGGCTTGAAAACTTACCATCTTTAAAATATATCGATGTCAAAGGGTGTGAAAAGTTAATTAGTCTCCCGAACAGGGTCTGCAAGTTGTCTTTCTGGAAAAATACAATATCATTTTCTGGAATTTCAAGTATGAAAGAATTACCAGAAGAAATCTGCAAGTTCACAACAGTGACACGCTTCTCATTGAATGGCTGTAAGAGCTTAAAGGTGCTTCCCATTGGCTTCGGTCAGTTGAGTTGCCTGGAAAATTTATACTTAAATAAATGTGAAAGCTTGCAAGAATTGTGCGATAACTTTCCTTGCTTGGCAGGGCTAAGAGAATTATACATGTCTAGATGCAAGAGGGTGTCAAGGCTACCTGAAGGTTTTGGGAAACTTGGTCGTCTGGAAAGGTTAGAATTATCAGAGTGTGATAAAATACAGGAATTGTGCAGAGACTTTGGATGCCTTGCAGCTCTAAGATACTTGGATCTGTCCAAGTGCAAAAGCCTGTCCAAACTTCCTGATGGTTTTGGAAAACTTGGCTGTTTGGAAAGCTTAAAATTATCAGAGTGTGATAAGATAGAGGAACTGTGCAGCGACTTTGGATGCCTGGGAGCTCTAAAATACTTGGATCTGTCCAAATGCAAAAGCCTGTGCAAATTTCCTGATGGTTTCGGCCAGCTTAGATGCTTGGAACTGCTAGATTCACCAATGTGTTCTAAACTGGAGGATCTTTCTAGCGGTTTTCACTTCCTGACATCGCTAATAAAATTAGACCTATCAAATTGTGAGAGGCTAGGTGAAAAATGGATGGACAATGTGGGGTCTATTCAGAGCTTGTGGCGGCTAAATATTTCACGAAGTGAAAAGATGATCAGAGGGTGGATAGAAATGCAAAGAGAAAAAGAAGATTGGAATTTCATGGTGGTAACAGACTGCTCTTGGGAGGTAGGAGTGGTAATTTATCTCCAATTGATATTTAATTATATCTTATATTTGAATGTATTTCATTTGCAGCGAATGAAAGATTTGAGTCATTCCATTACTTGTCTTGCTTTGCAGGAAACAGAGGAGGAACGGAAAGCTTTGTTGTTGAAGGCAGCGACATCAAAGATATTTGACGAAGAAGGTCTACTGATTGACATTCATGGACGCCCCTTCTATTCATCCTCCCTTACATCGGCCTCCTCTCTCATCTTCATTATTGAGGATTATGGGTATAGTCGCTGTCAAATAGAGGGTAACCTATTTGAAAAGAGTATGCAACAACTAGAGTTGAACTCTAGAGCGTGGTCAATCATATATGCCGGTAGCCATTTCAATGCATTACCACCTGAGGTGACAAATAGAATCGTGGCTTATACCCCAAGCTCTAGGGCAGACTTAAATAAGTATTCTGTTATAAAGCCCAAAATCTATGGAAGATACGCCTCTGTTTTCAGGAGCAGAGTTGGTTTAGAAGTAGAAGGACTTAAATGTCCGTCCGCGTGGGAAGATGTCTCGTATATATTAAATGAACCAGCTTTTTTATCAAGAGCTCCGAACGAAAGCAATGTTGAAATCCTGAGAGCAATTCTGCAGACAGATTTCCTCCTCAAGAAAAATCAGCAGGTATTTTTATGGTTTTTGGTTTCTTAATTTCGAACTTCTATTACTAATCAGAAGGCTTTTGCAAGTCGGTAACGCTACCTAAAATTTAGAACGAAAATTGTAGGTGAAGCTCATTGATTTACAAGGAAAGGTGATATTACTTCTCTGTACAAGTTTAACCATGCACAAGAGACACCATTCAGCGATCAATGATACATATATGAAGATGCAATGCAGCCATCACAATCTCGTAGAAGTGGTTTGGATTCCAGATTGTCATGAGACACAATGGGATGAGTTCACGAGGATTGCTGCAAATGCTCCATGGCCAGTGGTCCCTATTCCATGGACGGTTCAACGGTCATTACGGCATTTCTTTTCTCTAATAGAAGTCCCAGAAAAATTATCATCACGGTCTCCGGCAGTAGTGGTGGTGTTGGATGGCAAAGGAAAAATCTCCAACAAGAATGCATGTGAGATGATATCAAGGTGGGGAGAGGAGGCATTTCCATTTTCTCAGGGTCGTGAAGAAGAGCTCAGAAAATCAGAATGGGAGAAGATGTGCGACTACAGCCAATTTCTTTTTGGAAGTCTGCCCTCCGCTCAAACAGAGGTGAAGTTTTAGTACTTTGAGTATTTATTAAATCATTCCATTGAAGACGTATGTATGATATGTACGCATGTGGGAGAATTTATCTTATATGTGTTTTTTTGTGGTTCTCCTCATAACAGGTGAAAGAAGGGTCGCCAAGTGGAGAAATGATGTTACTATTTGTGGGTAGAGCACGTGACATGTTGGAGTTCACTGCTGAGATGGAGTATGCTCTCACCAAGTTAAAAAGTACTTTTCAAGTCTATTATATTCGGAGAAAATATTCTTGTAAGTATCAGAAAAACAGAGGGATTGTAGAGGAGATAAGCACCATGCCCAAACTCTCGTGCACTAAATCAGAATATTCTTATAAGTATCAGAAAAACAGAGGGATTGTAGAGGAGATAAGCACCATGCCCAAACTCTCGCGCACTGAATTATATAAATTTTGGGGGCGCATGAAGTATCTGTTCGACGATTTAACAAGAATGGGAGGTGATGAAAAAATCGTAGAAATGAGGAGTATTGTATGTGGCATTATTAGTGCAGAAGTTGGCAGTGTGAAAGAAAAGGAGATACAAGTAATGGTGGTCGATGAGAGGGGGAGATGGTGAGTGGAGGAGCAAAGGAGGTTGTAGAGGCACTCTTGCAGTGTGTTGAGAATGACTCAAAGTTGCCGACTGAAGTTAAAATGGGAGGAATTAGACAAGTTTTGGAGGGGCAAAGGAAAGAAGGGATAATCCATTCGAAAAATCATCCCCATCATCTTATGCTTCAAATATCCAAACTATATGCAAATCCACGCTGCACTCTATGCTCCAAAAAGAGTAAGTCTTATTATTATTATCAATGCAATGTATGTGAAAATCATGTAATGTGTAATGAATGTATTTTAGACTAGCAGATATTTAGGAGTTAGAGCTACGGTTTTGTAGCAAGATCAGTTGGGATGCCCCTATTTTTCAGTACATCATAAGACCGAGTTTTATGTTATTGTAGTTGAAATATAGCTGTTAGCTATTGTGCATGTCACATAAAATGAATATGGTTAAATATTAAAATGTATAGAAGTGAACATATCTCTAATTTATTATTAATTTTAAATGTTATTTTAAAATAAGATTAAATTTAAATTAATTATGAAAGAAATTAATTTGTTAAGAGTTTAAGTTTGATTGATATTTAGTTTTATAAATAATTATTTAGAATTTTAATTTATTTTTTTAGATAAATGTGTAGGAAAATAAATCGCACTTTACTATTATATAGGTTTAATTTAGGGATTCATAATAGATAGCAATTAAATTAGATTAAATAATGAGTTGAGATAATAAATGTAAATGATAAATTGAGAGGTTAGAAAGCATAATGGTGAGTCATTTTAGATTTCATTTTAGTTAGTTTATTTTTTATATGATGATAAGTGTATAATTGACATGACTTTCAACTTAATTTTGGTACACCCAATCCTTACCTATACATATTTGTACTTCTTCCCAATAATAAGTTTTATCCTAAAAATTTGCCTATTTCTTGCCTTCGGTCAAATCCACATTTGCTAAAGCGATCTAGGTCACCTACATGGTTATAAACATTATCCACATCTTTTAAGACCTAAATTCAAAATGTGGGGCCTCTTATTTTACCTCCACCTAGCTATTATATGTATTGTTCAATTAATTCATGGAACACTTTGTGAAACTTGGGAAGTTGTATAGTTACCTTAATACATTTAAAACACCTAGAAAAGTTAAGAAAAAGAGCACCAATTACATTTATCACATAGATAATTATCTAATGATATCAACATAGCATTGAGCTTCCTAAACATGTTGCATGACTACCTAAACTACCCTTACACTTGTTTACGGTCATTCACTTAACATTCTTATAGGGTTTGACATAAGGGATGAACCATCCCATTCATGAGTGAATTATAAAGAACAAAAATAAAGTTTTACGTGAAATTTGACAAGGAAACTCAAGACAAGAAAATGATATTTAGTAAAGTTAATATCTTTAGACCTTGTTTAGATTTTTGTATTTCAAATTAGATTTGAACTCAGGGGAACATATTTATTGTTGCACTATGTGGTTTCATAGTCTTATAATCAACCTAAAAGAAAAGATAGAGCTTTATAATTATGATGCATTTGACATATAACAATCCTTATCTTCTATTGTACTAACAAAAAAAATTAACACAATTGACACAACCATATTCTACAGTGGTTTAACAGTTAAGTACTTACATTTATTATCAAATTATTATAGTCTTTTTTTCTTAGGATATTTACCATCAATATTTATTAGTTGATTTATCTTAGGGTTTATGTAAATATTTGTATTTATATCTTTTCATTTTTTATGACCTTGACTCTCATATATCTCTTATTCTTTCCCTCTAAGAAAATAATCTTAAGTTATTAATGTTTTAAGTTTATTTTTTAATTTTTGATTATCTTGTAAAATGTTAATTAGGGTCTAGATAGAACCTTTGTTGTTTCTTAATGTTATATTATTTATTAAAATTTGAAATTATTGTTCTCAATTTGAACATATCCTTTCATCCTATTATGAATTCTAACAAGTTATTGCTTATTGATATTGTCCATGTGCACCTTACATATTATGAGGTGTTCTTTAGCTCTGTGTAAAATTTTAGTGTGAAGTTTGCTAATGCACAAATCATTGCACCAACTCTTATAGATTTGTGCAAACATTACAAGAGCAATGTGGAAAAATAATAATGATAGAAAATACCCAATCTATACAAAATAATCAAGGGTGTATCCTACATAATTAAAATCAAGTTTATATTACTCAAAATTAAAATTAATGATATGCTATACAAAACCAAAACTAGGGATAAATAGCATAAAATCAAGGATAGTAAGGCTAAGCCCTTGATTAATATAGATGTGGAAGACATGAAGGTGGTAATAGTAGAGGTTACAATAATGTCCAACCTCAACTATAAGTAACAATGTTAAAAATATGGTGAAGTAGGTCTTACTTCACACAAATGCGATATATTTATAATATATGATTATTATGATGGTAACCATAAAACATAAGATTATGTCACTCTAACCTAGAAACTAGACTCAAACGAGAAAAGTCCACAAATTATTCAAAAATTTCATGTTGATAACCCATCAAAGATAGACATGCAAATAGTCATGCATTAAGAAAAATAGGAGAACAAAGAAAAAATGATACACCACAATATATTGTGTATATTTGGAAAGAAAAGGTGAATCTAGCTCCTAAAGTTTAGAATTTGTTTGAACCCGATGAACTTGTAAGATTAATCCTTGCTACCCAACAAAAATTTATTACATGAGATCCTTACAAAGTTAAGATCCCTTTTAGAGAATTCAACTTCATAAGAAGATAAAGAGATACCATCTATTAATGATTATTGAAAGAGATTAAAGTATCCATCTAGTCATGCATACAATTGAGATAATGCATGATCTTGAATTACTAACTTTCATTTCCTAGTTTAACTCTACAAGACTTACTATGTTGGGTCCTAAAATTATAGCTTCCTAATCCTAGAGAATTACACTATCCTCATGGCTAGGGATTTTTCTTGAATAAGGTGGGATATAAGCTCATCAAAAAATTATAAATGATTAAAGGTCAATTACTAAGAGTGGATATTCACTCCTTCACTTTGGGCTTATCTAAACCCACGAGGGTGTTCTAAGAGACATCCTTAACCTGATATTTATCACATAATTATAGACATCACTAAATTAGTAACATCTATATCCATTGTATCTTTGACCCTATTTTTATCACTAGGCCAAATACTAAACAATTACTTGTAAAAAATATTCAATCAAGTTGGTAACTACACCCTTGAATATGAACCTAAATATGACACTAATATAGTATCCCCACAAGTGATCCCAATTAACATTTCATACACAATTACAAGGTGTATGCATGACGTGATTCTCCAACAATTAGGGTTGTTCAAGGTCACTTAGTATGCTCCCTAAGTTATAATATTGAAATTCACAGTAGCATGTAAAGCTCTAATATACTCCAAATTTATGAAGGATAGAGGAATATTTAAATAAAATATGTTTGGCCTCTCACTAGTCTTAATTATGTTAAACGATGACTAGCTAGACAAATAGAGAAATTCCATGTTCATAACTATAAATTCACATACTTATAAGCTAGAGATAAAAGGTAAATAGAGAACTACATGATGATATACTATACAAAACCAAAACTAGGGATAAATAACATAAAATCAAGGATAGTAAGGCTAAGGCATTGATTAGTATAGATGTGAAAGACATGAAGGTGGTAATAGTAGAGGTTACAATAATGTCCAACCTCAATTGTAAGTAACAATGTTTTGAAAAAGTAAGCAACATTTATAGGGTGTTGTACCCTACATAGCGAGCCTCAAGGGCCAAAAAGGATCAAGTCCATAAAACTAACTGAAAGTCAAAAAAGAACAAAAACAACACAATAATAGCACAACGACCACAAAAAGGCAGCAAAGACACAAAACACAAGCCTAGGCAGCAACTAACTGGCATTGTCCCAATTTTTGAACAAGAGGTCCACAACGTTGTCCCCGACCCAATCTTGATTCTCCTGGGTATTATTTCCCTCTAGATCCTCTTTGATCACTGTGGATAGGATGTTAGTCACGAAATGACCCAGCTTCATCGTGAAGTGAGTCAGGCCTCTGAATCTTTTGTCAAGCGTGTTCATTTTCTTTTTCAGTGCACGAAACTCTTCACCATCATCTGTGGTCCTCAGGACTTCACCATGCTCAGCAGCCAGAGGGTGCGAAGACTAAGAAGCCAAAGTCTCTTTTGGGACTTTGTTGTTGTCCGGGGTAGAATGGGGCCCTTCCACATTTTCTTCCTCTTCCTCCTCAATCTCCTCTTCCTTATAATCCTTGTTATATGTCTGCTCCTCCTCTGAGTCCTCAATAATCTACCTTCTTTTGTTGTTTTTCGCCAGTCTTCCAGACCTTCAAATGGTAGTCTCCCCTCCAGTCATGACCATGTTCTCCACGACCGTGTCACCTTTAGAATCTTTCCCCACAATATTCTTCCCTTTGCCTTCTTTCACCATCGGCTCCGACAAACCTTTTTTATCATCTTTGTCTTTTTTCGTTGTGGTGGTTCTGTAAGCAAACTTTGTCGGGGTGACCTTGAGATCATACAAGGTGGCTGAGACACTTGTATGCGCATTACCTGCACCGCCCTTAAGGTTTTTAGCAGCCTGTTTGGGTTTGGGGTTTTCAGTAGTACCTAGGTGGGGTTTTCTATAAGGGCTTTTAGATTTAGCAGGGGAGATATTTGCAACAGCCAGGGGTTCAATCTCTTCAATATAGATAGAAGAAATGGCTCTAGGAGGACATAAGGCCAAATTAAAATGGTAGAGTCTCAAGATAAGCCCTTGATGGAGAGGTAGAGGTGGAATGCCATTTGAGTTAAGACTGGCCATTTCTTTGCATTTTTCAATCGTATTCTCTAGGTCCATGAGCAGAAAGAAAGGAAAACTAAGCAGGATTTTATGCCTAAGATGATTCAATAGGGGAAAATGATAGAAAAATTAGGTTTTAAACCTACCTTCAAGCATGACATACTTCATAAGGGCTAAACACACCTGGTCCCAAGGCTACAAAAAGGCTTCAAGTTCAAAGCCCAACTGGTTGTAGACCAACTCCTTGTTCCCCATGAAAAAAGATTTCATACTGTCATTGTCTGGAGTTTGAGTATGCTTTGGATATTTCTTCCTAGTGCACTGCATTTTGGTAGCTTACACTATCACCTCTCCACTAACTTCAAAATGAATTCCACCCAACATAACCCTTCGGTCCTTCCAAGAATTAGCGAATTGGCCAGACAGTTTAGGGTCGTGACCCATAAGAATCTCCATGAGAGGAGCAAGGCCACCCTCAATGTAGATATGCCACACCAAAGGATTCTTACGAAACTCTCTGCAATTATCAGGCTCAGTCTAAATGCGGTCACCACCCATGATGTTTACCTACAAAGGAAACCAGAGAACTTATAATAATAAAATGTTAGAAACATTGACAGAGCAATAGGCTTTCTTCACAATGTGGATATTAAGGCAAAGATTGCATCGTTGGATAATCACGCCAGTGTGTAGATCACACACGTGAAAAGAAAGATCACCAAACAAGGACTTAACAGTGTCATTTATGTGAATCTTAGGGTGATTGCGGCAAGCTAAGGGGGGATTGGTGGGCGAGCAAGGTTTCTTGGCCATAATGCAATTGCATAAAAAACTAGGCAAGGTGGTCGCTTGGCCAAATTTAGAAATGTCAATGTAAGCATATTTAGAAGCCAACGCTAAACTAGCAAGATCGAAGGTGCTAGAAGGGAGCTTTCCCTCATTATGAAATGTCATATCAACATTCATAACCGTGGTCTTAAGGAGGGCATGATGAAATAAAATAATCCCAAAGACAAGATATCGTACAATATGGCCTCTCAAAATCATAATTGTCACGTCCGTTTTAAATCCCTTCGTAGAGCCGCCTTCATTAACCACGCGACTAACCTTTAATTTTGAATTTTGCCACTTGTAGGCCACCTCAACATTAGAATTCATCCACCAGGCCCAAAGAATAACCAAGTGGACCCCCCAAACGATACCCATCAACCAAAGATTTGAAATCATCATAATAAATGGGTGTTTTGTTCTTTCAAGATGAGATATTGAATCTGTGGCGTTAAATTCCCCATATTCCTCCAACATTTAGAGTAACCCCAATAGGTACCACAATTATCCAAAGTATCCACCACTTGGTTACCCTCCCTAAAAATGTGTGCCACTCTTTTTTCTCTTAGCTTGGATAAAAGGAACCTAGTATCCAACAGAATATCCTTCGTACTCCACCCAATCAGTCTACCAAGATTCACAACATCAATGATGGACTTAGAGTCCCCTTCAATGTGGAGGTTCACAATCCCCAAAGAGACAACAATTTGAAGACCCATGAGCAGCGCATGATCCTTCACCACAATAGAAGATTGGAAACCAGTACCTCCTGTAAACCCAGCAACGGGAACCCCCCTAGGGCCTCTAATCACTCATCTAATGCTAGCCTTGCCTGGATTGCCCTCAGCAGTCCCGTCAAAATTGAGTTTTAATGAGCCTCTATCTGGAGGCTCCCATTTGGTATTTTTCTTGGCCAGGGATTTAGTATTGTCAAACGAGCTAGCATCTAAATTGTAGTTTCAGGCCTTGGCCATTCTTATTTCATACAAAAGGTCCCATCTCTAGAGGTTTCTCATTGAAGAGATAAATGTTTTCCTTAAAAAGCCAGACACTGATACCAAAAACTTCCCTAGGATTCCTCTCAATATTTCTCAAGACCTTGTTATTTATTTCCTTCCACAAACACCGACCAATAATAGGAGGGACCTGGTTCCAAATTCCTCTAGGAAAGGGGTGAATATAGGGACCACGCTAGCCCAAGATGAAGGATATGATATCCTTACACATGGCCCAAGAAACACCCAGTCTTTCAAAAGCCAACCCCCAGACTTCAACAACAAACAAATAGTGTAACAATAAGTGATTAATTGTTTCCTCACTGCATTTACATAATAATCATCTGTTGGGGATATAAAATCCTCGTTTCCTCAAATTGTTCTGAGTAAGAATCCTATTATGACAGGCAGTCCACTAGAAGAAATTAATTTTATGGATCATATGGCGGTTCCATATCTTCTTCCAAGGGTCAACCGCAATACCCTGGTTTGTCAACAGAGTATACGTTGACCTAATAGATAGATCCCCCTGTTTATCAAAGGTCCAAAAAAACTCATCTCCCCTATCATAGGATGGAAGCCTGGTAAGAGAGAGTAAGTCTTGAAGAGACCTAGCTAGGCAACAAAGGTATTGTGACAGAGGACAACAAAGAACTAGATCCTTCCACACCCTAACCCCTAGAGGTCCAGAAACATAATCACTGATATGGAAACCAAAGTACCTTTAGGCCAGCCTCTTGAGATTCCTAAAATCAGAACATTCCAGGGGGATATCAATTAACCATGGGTCTTCCCAGAATCTGATCTGATTTCCATTACCCATTTTCCTTTTAATCCCATTCCTTAGCAAGCTCTATGTGTTGTAGATGCTCCTCCAGGCCAAGGAGCCCTGGGGGTGAAACTCTGAGAGGCAGTCGACCAAAGGCTTGTTCTGAAGATATTTGGAATTCATTATTTTGCACCAATCCTTAGTATTCTTTATTTGATCCCAACCCACCTTGGCCATCAAGGCCTTGTTAGTGTTGACCATATTCCTAATCCCAAGGCCACCACAATGTTTGGGCTGGCAGACCTTTTCCCATTTGACCAGAGAAAATTTATTCTTATCCTCAATCTCAGACCAAAGGAAGTTCCTTTGGATTTTTTCAAGTTTATCAGCAATGTACCTAGGTATCTTAAAAATAGAGAGGAAGTAAATTGGTATCCCTTGAAGAGCAGCAGTGAGTAGTTGGAGCTTACCAGCATGGCTTAGGATGGATCCTTTCCACCCAGCAAGTTTCCTTTGAATCCTTTCAAGTACCGAATTCCAAAAGTCAAGGGTGACCTCCTTAACACTGAGAGGGAGCCCAAGGTAAACTACGGGGAGAGTCTCACTTAAACAGCCAGAACCACAATCACCCTAGCTTGCAAGTTAGGTGTGTTGTTAAAGAAATAAATCATGTTTTTATTGTAGTTGATGTTTTGACCAAAGCAGACAGCATAATTGTTAAGCCAAGATTTCCATTTCCTATCTTCCACCACAGAGGCTTTCCCAAAGAGAAAAGTATCAACCACAATTGTTGCACCATAATCAGGTCCAAGGAAGAAGTAGCTTTGATTCCCCTAATAGAGCCCTCCGACAACAGACCAACAAAGTTCCTGCTCAACACATCAGCTATCATGATAAAGAGATAGGGAGATAGGGGGTCACTTTGTTCGATCCCTCTACCAGTAGAGAAAAACCCAAAGGGGGTCCCATTGACCAAAATAGAATACTTGACAGTATTAACACACTCCATTAAGAGTTTAACAACCGAATGGTTGAAACCAAACTTGGCCAAAACCTTAGGGATGAAGTCCCATATAACTTTATCATAGACTTTAGAAATGTCTAATTTGAGAGACATCCCCGCATAATTACATTTGTCCATAGAATGGAGAAGCTCATGAGTGGTCAGAGTAGCATCAAGAATATGGAACCCAGGGACAAAACCTTTTTGGGTTGGACTAATGAGTTTATCAAGAAGGGGCTTGATATGGTTCACTAGGATCTTGGATAGGATTTTGTAAAAGGTGTTGCACAGGCTAATAGGTCGAAAATCAATCATGGATTGAGGATCACCAATCTTAGGAATTAGAAAAATAAAGGTGCAGTTCAGTTGTTTAAGGATTTTACCTGTTTTGAAGAAATCATGAGCAGCTAGCACAAGGTCCCCACCCACAATTTTCTAGAAAATTTGAAAGAAAGTAGGGGGAAAACCATCTGGGCTCGGGGCTTTGAAAGCCCCCATACTAAAGGTAGCCAACCGAACCTCTTCTGGGGAAACAAAACTGAGAATCCCAAAATTATCTTCCTGGGAGATGATGGTCGGAAGGTGGTTAAGCAACAAGTTGTCCAAAGTTGGGTTGGGCGCCTCAGTCGGGGCCGAGTAAGCCTCTTGAAAGTAATTAGCAACTAAAAGCCTGATTTGGGTGGGAGTCAATATCACCACGCCAGTAGTATCAATCAGTTTAGAAATTTGATTTATTTTCCTGTGCTTGATGGCAAACACATGAAAGAAGGAGGTGTTCCTATCACCCTCTTTTAGCCATTGGACTCTAGATTTTTGCTTCCAAAATATTTCCCCATTTTAAGGATTCGTTCCCATTCCTTCTTGGTTTCCATTTCCTGGCTGTGAGTCTGTTGATTGTCATCCCCTTCCTCCATTTTCTTTTGTAAATTTCTCAATTCCTCAATTTTTTATTTTTTTTGAAACACATCCCCAAACACACTCTTGTTTCATCCTTTTACCATATTTGTAATATGTTTGAGTTTGAAAAAATATTGAACATGGGGGAGCCACGAACAAGGATGTTCCACCATTCTGCAATTTTATTTTTGAAGTCAGGGTGGGAATTCCACATAATCTCAAAACGGAATGGGATAGGGCCCATAGCAAGCCAAAAATTTGAGGTCAGCAATAGAGGATTGTGGTTAGACACCGTTCTAGGTAGGGTTTTTAGATTGGCATTTAAAATGTTAGTCCAATGTGGGGAGCAAAGAAACTGATCCAACCAGACCTGAATCCAATTTTTGCCAAAGCGTTTGTTAGACCAAGTAAACTTTTGGCCCGTAAGATCAATATCTATCAACCCCAAAGAGTTCAAAAAAAATTCCAGGTCATACATGTTGTTAGAGTAATCCATCAGGCCATTGCTTTTCTCCAAAGGGTAGAGGGGAGAGTTGAAGTTCCTGACTACCAACCAACGAGTTCCCCTATTATAATTAATTTTAACAGCAAGATCCTACCACAGGTTGTTCCTCGTGTTCCTCTGGTTAGGATCATAATTATTGATTATAGACCAAGAGTCACCCAGGTAAGAAAATGAGGCCCCCACACAATTTTTACAGTGAAAAAGTTTTGAACCCAAAATTCTAGAGGGGTTCCAAAGCATAGCCAAACCGCTCGAAGCTCCATCAGCATCACTATAGAAGTAGGAAGCATTTGGCCAAATAAATTTAGCAATCGTATCAAAATTTGTCTTATTCATTTTGGTTTCTTGTAGTAGGCACACATCAATCTTATGTTCCAGGACATAGTTCTTCAAAGCAAGTTGTTTGTGGGAGCTGTTAAGCCCACGAACATTCCACAACATAACTTTCATTTTTGACCTTTCTTATATGACATGTCCAATGTCCTTTGTTTACCTAGGGCAATCTCATTTGTAGTTTCTCTCATCCTGGTATGTCTCTCGCTGGGTCTTCCTGTTTTAGAATCTCCTCCCACATCTGCCTTCTTTTTCCTCCCTTTTTGCTTTAGAGTTGTCTAGATCTCTTCTTCTACAGTTTTCTCAAGCTTCAAGCCCTCTGTATTCTCTACATATTCATCAATAGCTCCAATACTCTCTTCTTCCCATATCTCACCTTCGTCACCCATTGTTTCACTTGTCCCCGCAGAGCCTACAACAAGCAGTGGATCAACAACCAATGAACCAAGGCTTGGGGCCATCTAGACATCCTGGGGTTTGACAACAGTCTCAATTAATGATAGAGTTGCTAGACTTACACTAGAGTCGACCAGACCAGACAGTGGGTCACCATAAGTAGGTGAAGCAACTAGAGTTTTGACCAAAGTGGCCTCCTTTGAAGGTGAAACATTCTCCATAAGAGGTCGAGGATTCTTCAAGGTACTGTCCACATTAGGCTCCTAATTGAAAGATGATTTTCAGTCAGAGATAAGGTGGCCAGCTTTAGCACACTTCTAACTGTATACAACAACATTTTCATAACACACTAGTTGGGTCCAGTTGCCAAACTTGGAGCACAACTTAACTATGTTAGGAAGAGTTTTATCAACACATATGTTAACACAAAATCTTGCAAAAACTAACCTGGATTTTGATTTGGTGATCGAATTAGTGGTGAAAAACTAACCCAAAGAATCCCCAATACTTTTGAAAATGGCTTCATCCCAATACTCTAGAGGTAAGCTAGGCAGCCAAACCCAGATTGGAGCCGACTTGTTTAGGTCCACGACAGGGTCAAACCTCAGCTTCCAATGACACAAAGCCAAGTTATGTTTTCCATACACCCAAGGTCTCATGGAAAGAGTCACCACCATGCCCTCCGCAGTCGTAAACCTGAAGATGAAGAGACCACAATCCATAGCACAGAACTCCACGCTCCCCTTGAGACGCCATTTCACAGCAGCCCACTTCTAAACCATATCCACAATTGGATGGAAGGAAATAAATCAACCCACAACCACATTCTCCATGGAGGAGAGGATCCTATCATAGAACGAATAAGGAATGGAAAACTCTGTCCCAGAAGCAGTGACATCCTCAAAAAAAGGAGGAGCCAGAGAAGAGTTTCATTTTCCATTGGTCAGCACATCCTTCCAGCCAATTTCTGGAAGTATCTCCATCACCAACACAAAAACAGTAGATACTAATGGAATCTCAATGGTCTTCGAAAGACCCGTAGGTGAAAGCTCTGTCCCAACAGGAGTGATCCCCAAGGGACACGAGACTGCATGTGATAAGGGGATGCTCGGGTCGGGAGGGGACAGAGGGGGACGGTGGGGTACCCCCATAGCAGAATCCACCATGCACGCAGGAAGTTCAAATGCATGTGGACGAGAGGGAAGCGGGAAAAAACTAAAAGTGAACTTTTCTCTTTAAGCTTTTGTTATTCCTTGTAAGTAGGAATGTTAAAAATATGGTGAAGTAGGTCTTACTTCACACAAATGTGATATATTTATAATATATGATTATTATGATGGTAACCATAAAACATAAGATTACTCAAAATTAAAATTAATGATATACTATACAAAACCAAAACTAGGGATAAATAGCATAAAATCAAGGATAGTAAGGTTGATCCCTTGATTAATATAGATGTGGAAGACATGAAGGTGGTAATAGTAGAGGTTACAATAATGTCCAATCTCAACTGTAAGTAACAATGTTAAAAATATGGTAAAGTAGGTCTTACTTCACACAAATGTGATATATTTATAATATATGATTATTATGATGGTAACCATAAAACATAAAATTATGTCACTCTAACCTAGAAACTAGACTCAAACAAGAAAAGTACACAAATTATTCAAAAAATTCATGTTGATAACCCATCAAAGATAGACATGCAAATAGTCATGCATTAAGAAAAATAGGAGAACAAAGAAAAAATGATACACCACAATATATTGTGTATATTTGGAAAGAAAAGGTGAATCTAGCTCCTAAATTTTATAATTTTTTAGAACCCGATGAACTTGTAAGATTAATCCTTGCTACCCAACAAAAATTTATTACATGAGATCCTTACAAAGTTAAGATCCCTTTCAGAGAATTCAACTTCACAAGAAGATAAAGAGATACCATCTATTAATGATTATTGAAAGAGATTAAAGTATCCATCTAGTCATGCATACAATTGAGATAATGCATGATCTTGAATTACTAACTTTCGTTTCCTAGTTTAACTCTACAAGATTTACTATGTTGGGTCCTAAAATTATAGCTTTGTAATCCTAGAGAATTACCCTATCCTCATGGCTAGGGGTTTTTCCTGAATAAGGTGGGATATAAGCTCATCAAAAAATTATAAATGATTAAAGTTCAATTACTAAGAGTGGATATTCACTCCTTCACAATATCCTTCACTTTGGGCTTAGCTAAACCTACGAGGGTGTTCTAAGAGATATCCTTAATCTGATATTTATCACATAATTATAGACATCACTAAATTAGTAACATCTATATCCATTGTATCTTTGACCCTATTTTTATCACTAGGCGAAATACTAAATAATTACTTGTAAAAAATATTCAACCAAGTTGATAACTACACCCTTGAATATGAACCTAAATATGACACTAATATAGTATCCCCACAAGTGATCCCAATTAACATTTCATACATGATTACAAGTTGTATGCATGACGTGATTCTCCAACAATTAGGGTTGTTCAAGGTCACTTAGTATGCTCCCTAAATTATAATATTGAAATTCACAGTAGCATGTAAAGCTCTAATATACTCCAAATTTATGAAGGATAAAGGAATATTTAAATAAAATATGTTTGGCCTCTCACTAGTCTTAATAATGTTAAATGATGACTAGCTAGACAAATAGAGGGATTTTCAAGTTCATAACTATAAATTCACTTATTTATAAGCTAGAGATAAAAGGTAAATAGAGAACTACATGATGATGTTTTGTACCCTTACATTCCTTGTGGATTATTAACTTACACAACCTACTCCTCTTACAATGTTGATTTAAAAATATGGAGTAGGTGATTAGAAAATGCTTAGATTGGTACTAGTTCTATACACAAAGTCAAGTATTAAACATAAAAATAATAATAAAATTCACATTATCCATCATATTTGAGCAATATAATATTCATGGTCTTGCCTTGCAATACTTAGGTTTATCATATACCACTTGATCAAATATATTAAACTCTACTTAGTAATCATTTGGAACATTATTTACCCCATATGTTAGGCATGAAAGATTCCCTATTAAGATGAACCTATAATAGAAAACTTTACAATATTACTTGAATACCAACTAACATAATCATAAAAAGAGTATAGAAAATGTATACTTAAAGAAGAACATTTCCTAAAGTAAATAATGAAAGACTAAAGACAATTTGAATTAATCCAATTAGAAATGACTTATATTTATTTATCAAAAGAAAAATAAAAATAAATTACACAAAAAATATTTAACATGTGCTCATAATAATTTTTAGCTCTTCAAAAAAGGTCTCTTGTACCTCAAAGATTTTTTAACCCATGTACAAAGCATGCACATTATACTTATAAAATAGTGGCAACATTCATATCATTTAGATGATTGACACTTTTCACTTTGTACTATAATCTAATTTTTTTTATGCAATTATTACTATTAAAAAAGTTCTTATTCAGTCTAGGCTTTATAACTGTTAAGGACCCATTAGATAAATAAGAATCAACTTAAGAATATAATGACTAGAGTGAAAGAAGATGCCCATTGTTATATTTAGGAATAAATTCCTCTCAGCTCCATTAGATGGAAGAATGAAATTTTCATAGTTGTATACCACCCACCTTATTTCAATCTAGAAGAGTAAAATTCTATCGAAGCTTTGTCAAAGAATTTTAATACTATAAAAGGATGGGAAATGGATTTGGGTAGCTAGACTTTTGTTGAATCTCAGTTGTGATCACAGTTTGTCCTTGATGAAAAATCCACTTAATTGAGTCTCGTGGTTTGACTGCTTCTAATTTGGTCTCTTTCAGGATCTTTATGATCTCCATATTCAGTATTCAGTTGTCTTTTCATGATATATCTTGATGGCCCTTGATGATGTCAGTTGCTTGAAATGGTCTTCTCATATCATGCAATTTATGAATTCAGCTTGTTTCATTCACGATGATTACAGTTGGTTAATATGGTGATTCACATGGTTCATGGCATGCACTTTCAAGTTTTAGTTTTTACACGTTGGTACTGATAATTGACATGGTGTTCATTATGACAAGGCATGCATTAGTTTCAGATATGTGACTTTGTTATCTTGATAGATACAAGTTATTCAAGCTGATCATGTTCTTGCTAATTCAGTTTCGGTTTCAGGTATATTCAGTAGGTTTATTATTTCAGATGATCATTCTTTCAGATTGATCTTGGTTTGACATTTAGTACATGGTCATTTGATTCTATATCATCATGGAATCTTTTTATCTCCATGGTATCAATGGTTATGACTCATTGATTGATATTTATGGCACATGAAATCTGGTTCATTATTTATATATATTGCTTTAACAAGCAATTACCCTGTCTAAGGATTTCGGCATTATAGTTATTGACTCACTTTGTTCTTAAATTATTGGTCATTGGCATTCTATGAATCTTGGCTCATTTCAAAGGAAATCTTGAATGTCACATGGTAGTGACAAAGTACTTGACAACCACTATTTGTTCTTGGTTCATTCCTTAAGTTTTGAATTGGAATAATGCTTAAAATCAGGTATTATCACTTTTACCTATTTTCATAAAATTCTTTCTCAAAGGTCATTTTCCTAAAAGTATAGAGGGGTCAGCATCTAAAAGGAATCAAACCCTATCGGGTTTGCTTAAGCATTCATTAGAGGTGATATAATTCCTATCGATCTCTTAATATTTTGACTTTGTGTAAAGTCTTTTGGAAAATAATGATTCCCAGATTATTGTGGGCATTCGACGACCTTCTTTTCTCATATCCTTGTCAAAAATTTGAAATTCATGGACATGGAATAAATTTTATTATATTATTATGTTGAATTGACTCTTAGGAAGCAAAAACCATGGTAATTAACTCATCATTTTGTCAGCCTCCAAGGTGATTATTGGTAGCGGATTTAAAATCATTATGATGTTTTTTTAATTACATGTGGATGAGTCTTTTTGGACTTCAAGCTTTATTGTTTTTTGATATAGTCATCGAGTACATGGTGAAAGTATTGATTAGGGGAAATTTTCTTTCATTGGCTCTTCTTGCAAAATAGGGTTGAAACCCTAGCCGCTGCCATGGTGAGAATATAACTTATGTTCATCTGTGATTCTTCTTGCTGAAATGTTAATGACATAATGCACTTCTCTTGGTATAATCAATGAGGGGTATGGTTGCTCAGTTTGATGCTTTTCATTGGTCAAGGGCACGAAGGAGGAAGGAGATTTGATGGTGTTACCTGTTGAGTTAGTAGGTGCTTCTAATAAGGTTGTCATGCTCTTTTCTTCAATTTCATTTTGTTGGATCAGGTATCTCTTCCATCATTTGAAGTATGTTTTTTTTTTTTTAAAGGGGAGTTACTAGTTTTTTGCTCGAGTCAGAAAAGGTATAAATGGATTACTTGTTTATCTCTATCAAAATAGCATGCATTGATTTCAGTTATACTTCTCTCCATTATGGGTATTATGAAAGGGTTGTTTGTTTTTCCCTCAAGCCCTTTTGTGTATTGGGTTCATGATGATATGGGTTCAATTAAAAATATATTACAGGCCCTAGCATTGATATTCTTTTGTTTTTATCTACATGATAAAATGTGTTGTAAAGGGAAAAGGTGCTCTGGTGAAATTTTGTTTCCACTTGTCACTAATTATGTGGGTTTTTGAAATTAGATCCAGAAGGGTATTTTGTTCTTTCATTTCTCTTCGAAAAAGATAGATGATTTCTTATTGGTGTATTTTTGGCATTTCTTGGAACACATGATATTATTGGTGCAGATTTTGTTCTTGTTAGGGTTCAGAGAACAAACCTGTTGTGACACTCTATCTTACCTGAAAAACTCTTGGGTGAAGATTAAAAAAAAAAGGAATATGTGTATTTTGAAAAATAGGGATTTACAATGATTGATCACTATTTTTGGATTTGACTGTTCTTGAAAATAACAAGAGACGTCTTCTATAATTGAAAATATGAAAACATAATGTATAGTGATAGTCTTTATAGTCGAATATGTCTGGTATTTTGAAGGTTCCATTGAGAACCTTTAGGATATTAGGGGTATTTGATTGAGAGGCTCTTGTGAGTTGATATGTAAATAGAGAAATCCTTTGATATATGATTTTACTGAAACTTAAGAGGGGTTGGTGCTCCTTGAAATTGGTGTTTCTAAATAAGGGGTTGTTGCTCCTTGAGTGGGTGCTCTAAAATTTTCCTATAAGGCACTGTAAGCTATGATTTGAGAAATATAAGCCAATATGGCAACAGTTTAGGAGTGGTTTTTCTACCCCAGGAGGGTTTTCCACTCAAAAAATCATTTGTGTCTTGGTCTCTTATATGATCTTTGTGCTTCCTTATGATAATGTTGTAATGTTTATTATATTGTTGTGATCTTCTCTTTTCAATTCTTAATGGTTGCATTCAACTAATGAATGTACTTATCATTGAAATATTGAGAACATAATTTGTCTATGTTTTATTTTTTGGCATATTGCAAAAAAGGTTTAAGACTTTGATTCACCCCATTTTAGTGTCATTTTCACTCCAATATTTTCATGTTCACAACTAAGAAGCTTCTCATGTAAATCTCCCTATTTTATTTAGAAATCCACATGATGTGAAATTTCATCTTCTAATGTCATTGTGTGGGGTTTGAAGGCTTCACAAGCTTGGACCATATGTATAGACACTTACCATCAAGATATGGCTATAGATATAGGTAAGGGTTAAACCATATAAAATGTGAAGAAAAAAAGATTACATCCTTGGCATATAATTTCCCTCTAGAGACATGAGTATTATCAAGCATAACACAATGTCATTCATAGACCTTTCTATCTCATATTTATATAAACTCTTCTAGGACTTATTATCAAATGAAAATATTTGTGTTGAATGAGTAATTTTGAATATCACTATACAAATCTTTTATATTATTATAATCCCAAAAATAATCATACATTTTCATATCGATTGTATATAGAATTCATATTAATCCAAAAAGAAAAACTCTTCCCAAGAGTATATTATTTGATAGCCTTAATAGATTTCCCACTAATAGCTAATAGATGGCTTCTAATAAATGTCTCATATATAAAACTAAGAAATAAAAAGGATATTGATACAAAATTCAATACTTGAACCTTTGTTTATTCCTAAAAATACTCATCTCTAGGCCAATCTCCTAAAATAATTTTAATTTTATTAATGTATGTAGTGTATATGGAATCTAGGGTAACTTTGTCCTCTTTAATAACATTTTCAAAATTTGTATCCAATTCCATTTCCATGTTAATCTAACAACTAACCATGATGGAATCAATTTTATTTTATTTTAGAATGGGGTTAACTAGGATATGCACTAATCTTTTAAAATCATTCTTTCTACCCATAGTGCAGGATCATGATGGGCCAAATAGTGTCAATAGGGAAAAAAACGTGATTTCAATTAGGAAAAATCAAAAAAAGCATCTTTAACTTTTTACTTGGGTTGGGTAAATAGTACATTTTGTTACAGTAAAAACCAAAGGAAAATGGATATCCATTATTAACAGATATTCGTTATATCATATATCATATAATATATATAATATATTATGATATTATATATTATTATAATATATATTATGATATTATATATTATTATAATATATATTATATATCATGTATAATATAAATTATTTATATTATTATAATATATTATAAATGATATTTAACATAATAAATTATAATATATATATATATTATAATATATATTTCTTATCATATTGTAATATCTAAGACTAATTATCTAATATATGATATTATATGATATGATATAATAATAAATTAAATATTAAAAAGATTGATAAAACATGAAACAAAAGATTGGATAAAAGTTTTTTGCAAAGCGGTATGCAACTTCATGTCTTGATCTAGGGTTTCGGTGCTCACTGGTGGGGGAGCCTCGGCCTCCCCCATGAGTGTACTGTCCTATGTACCTCGTAGGCTTTTCTTCATTTATTACCTTTCGTGTTAATGTGTTTTGTTATCTTCTCTAGTTCCAATTACATATTTTTATCTCTTGACCTAGTGTTTTGTATTCTTTATGGCCAAAAAGGCCTCTCATTCATGTGACTTGCCATGGAGGAGGGTATGGAACCCCCAACATCTCAAGGCATTTTTCGAAGGATGAAGAGGAGTTAAATGGTATTAATCACCCAAAAAAAATTGTGATGCCCTTACCTTCGATGCGTTGGTGTGCCCTGATAATGCTAAATTTGTTTTTGAGTTAAAAGGTGAGGAAGGAGTTGCAATCAACTTTGGAAAACCATAAGGTATGTTCCCTTCAGACACTATTGTGGTTGTTCCCATTGGTAATATGTTGGATACAATTCATTTTGAAAGGGGTAGGCTAGTTGGGGTGGTAGTGTTCTTTGTTGTTGTTAACCCTAATGCCCTCCCCACTAGGAAATATTTGAATAATTGGTTTAATAGTGTCTGGAATAAGAAATTAAACATATAAATTTTCTTCTGTAGAATGATTCAAAGAGGCTTTTTTTAATTTTCTTTAAAAATCATGAAATTCAAACTAAAGTTTTGGGGAAATCGTATTGGAGCGTTAGGAAGTCATTTTTTAGGGTTTTATCCTAAGCTCACGGGGCTAACAATGAATAAATTCTAGTGTTGTCTAGCCCTAGGTGGATTTTGTTGAAAGATGTTCCCCATGACCTCTAGTCCTTCATCCCATGGGTCTTGGCTCCATTTGGAAATGTTATTCAAGTCGATAGACCCGACGTAACTCTCCCTGAAATGAATACGAGATTATGCATCTCACTCAATCTCGGAGTGGAATTACTAGCCAATTTCAGGTTGAGGATCGAAGGCATCCTCTATGTGTGCCCAATCGAGCTTCTTAGTGGTTTGGGGGAATGCTACCTCTATAGAAAAGAGGGGCATGTCTATAAAAATTGTCAGCTTATTATCATGCCTGTTGGTAGTGCACGTCCCAAGTCAGGTGTTGTGGCTCATCAATTGATTCCTCCTTCCAATGTTGGTTCCAACGTCTCCTCTCCTGGTTTTGTCGAGGTCACTGGTCGCTTCTCACTCATAATCCTATGTCTTTTGCTTCTTATCCCTCACCATCATCCATTGAGCCTCAAATTCTAGCATGTTCCTCTTCCCCCAGGCTTGACTCCATTGGTTGTGTTCCTAGATTCATTGAATCCTAGCCAAGTGTGTCAACCTGCAACCATTTTGATCTGTTGGTTCCACCTACCCCCATTTCCACCAAGTGGTTTTCCTTCCCCCTTTTGGCTCTGGTCCCAATCCTCCCCCCTATGCTTTGATGTTGGCTCCCCCCAAAGTGAGTGAGGGCTTTGCCCCCACCAAAAAGAATGCTCAACAATTGGCATTGGAAAAAATAAGAGTTTAGGTGATTGTAATAAGTCTAATAAAAA
Organism: Sequoiadendron giganteum; assembly: GCA_007115665.2. Lineage (NCBI taxonomy): Eukaryota > Viridiplantae > Streptophyta > Pinopsida > Cupressales > Cupressaceae > Sequoiadendron > Sequoiadendron giganteum. The sequence continues at coordinate 428,509,255 of CM021100.1, forward strand.
AATTGAAATTATTAAAAACTTTGTGAATGGGGTCCAACTTGATGAAGCAACCATCATCAACAACCCCCAAAGTGATGTTAATATTGGGAAAATCCATTTTGTGGTGTGACAAATGGTCTCCACTTTTTAAGCTAGAGAGTTGGGTCGAGTGGGGGATACAAGCTTGCCCACTTAATTTGGCCTTGGCGTCGAGGGTGGTGATTATCTATCGCTTACAAAAGGGGATTCAATGTGGCTAAAATTGTGTCCCCTCCTGAAAAGGAGGAGAAAAAATCTATCCAATTATGCATTGATAAAGCTGGCAATAATAACAATCTTCCAAGCAATGTTGTCCAAGATGGTTTAATTTATAATAAAAGTGGTGATTCTAGTAATCCTGGGTCAGGGGGTTCATGGGGAATTCACCTCTAAAACCTATGGTGACTCATCCACCTCACATCTGGATGAATCCTTAGACTCCCTAACTAAATTGGTTAGGATGTGGTCATGGATAAAACTATTTCCTCTAACAAGGTAATTAATAAGACCATACCTACCATTGAACTTGTAGTACCTAATGGGCACGGTGATGGTGGGAAAACCCATATTGGTTGGTGAGTGGTAACACAGTAACAAGCATCATGAGTCAATTATCAATAAACCCAAAAGCTCCTCAGTAGTGGGGATCTCCAGGTTGGAGGGTGATAAAGAGTCTAGAAAATATGAAACTCATGCCCCTCCTAAAGAGCCAAAGAAAAGAGGGCACAAGAAAAGAAAGTTACTTCTCCATCAATAAAAATAGTGGGGGTATAATCAAGGGAAAGAGGAAGAAGACTAGTATAGTGTTGTTTGTCCCTTCACCTAAGAGAGTTGAAACTAAGGAAAGAGTTATAAAGTACTTTGATTTGTTCAAGAATAGCAAAGAGAGAAACACCAATTGTGTTAGCAATGATGATTAATTTTACCTCATGGAACATTAGGGGGTTGGAATCCTCAGACAAAAAGTATGTGGTTAGGAGGTTCCTTAACCTAGAAAGAAACAAGGGCTTTATCCTTATTCAAGAAGTCAAGGCACTTGGTTTCACTCTCGAAATTAATTTGAACTTTGTGTAGAGGGATTCTAGTCACTTTGTATCTAAACATGAGAAAGGCAAGGGTGGGGTGGCCACTTTGATTGCTAATAAGTGGATACCTTATGTAACCAACTCTGGAGTGTCACCCTACAATAGGGCTATGTGGGCTACCCTAGAGAGGAGAGGTATTTTATTTAACATTTGTTTATCGTATGTTCCTAATGATTATCTAGGGAGAATAGAGCTTTGGAAGTGTCTCTCCACTCTCTCGGATGTCCTTTGGGTCCTAGGGGTGATTTCAATATGATTGAGAGTAAAGAGGACAAGAAAGGTGGAATTAACATGGACTGGAAGGGGAGTGAGATGTACTACTAGTACAAATTAAAAAACAAGCTTAGTATCATTAACCCTTTGGAGGGCAATAAGAATGAGTACAACAATGCATGTGGTACACCTGGTGCTCAGAAGGGGAGAAAATAATATATTGTCGACTAGGCAGGCTCTATTCTAATAGAGACCACTTCAATTTTGAACCCATCAATGATGACTACAAGGTGTTAGTTCACCCTTATACCCTTTTTCACCATCATCTGATCAAGGCTAAAATAACCTTAAATAATGGGGTGAAGATATGCCCCAAATCTAAGGACGCCTTTATTCTCAATATTAGCTTGTTGAGGGATAAGGATTGTATTGAGGCTATAAACACACTAAGGGGAATCAATAAGTGGCTTCTAATGGGTGTCAGTCCAATTGAGTGATGGAATAAGAATGTAATTGGTTTGAGAATAATCTTTTAAACTGTTGGTAAAAAGAAGGAAAAGCACCAAAGGTGGGAGGAGAGTTGTCTTTAGGATGAACTGTTAGATGTTGAAACATAGATCCAAGAGGAACCAAACAGTGATGTGTTGTATGAAAAGTTGAATAAAGCTAAAATCTTACAGAGGAAACTCCAAGCAAACAAAATCAGAGGAATGAAGGTAAGGTATTGGATTAGGCCAAAAGATCACAACAAGATGTTGCTTTGCTATTGTTGGACTTTGAGAAGGCCTATGATAGGGTGGAATGGCTATTTCTCAAAATGACTCTTGAATCCTTTGGTTTTCCACAAAATTTCTCTAACATGATTGGAACTCTTCTTAAGGATGCTTTTGCACAAGTTGAGGTGAATGGTTTCAGGTCTAATGTATTCCAGCTTGAAAGGTCTATTAGGCAGGGTTGTCCCATCGCTCCTGCCCTATTTTTCATTTCCTTTGATGCCCTATATTACCTATTAAGAGATAGTTCTATTTCACCCAAGGTGAGGGGCCTAATGCTTCTAGATAGCAATGCACTCTTGAACATACGATTTTTTGATAACATGACCATTTTTGTGGAAATGCAAAAAGAAAATATGAAAAACCTGATGGATAAGATAAACTTCTTTTGCTCGGCTACTAGAGATAGAGTCTCCAAGCTAAAGGCTATCCTATTGGGGTGGTTTGAAACACCTCCTAGTTGGCTTCACAACTTTTATCTCCAGTGGGGTGGTCCCCGAAAACAAGTAAATTACTTGGGGATCCCCTTCTCTATTTCTCCAAATCTAAAAGATATGTGGCATTTTTTAAAAGGAAAATTTGAGAAGAAACTGGATGGGTGGAATAGGCAGTTTTGTCTCTAGCAGGGAGGTACCAAGTGTGCCAAAAGATAATGTCCTCATACACTCTGTATTTTTCTTTTGTTTGGTTCTTCAAGAGTTATCAGGTCAATGAAGTGAAAAACAGGATCAAGGGGTTTCTATGGTTAGATGGAAAAGGTAGAAGGAAGGTACACTTAGTGAGGTGGGAATGGTGCTACTTGGAGAAGGCTAATGGGGGCCTTGGGCTCAAAGACCTTAAAAGGTATGGGGTAGATCTTCCTGCTAAGTGGATCATCAAAGCTCTTGAAGGGAATGAACCCTAGAAAGTCTTGGTTAGAAATAACATTTCTCAAGCAATGCCAAATTTGGCTAAATCTTGGAAATCACTTCCTTTCAGTGATTTTCTCATCACCAATTACCCAATAATGCATGCAGTTTCAATGGTATTTAGGAGCATATGGAGGGATTGGGAATCTATTAGGGAAAATTTCACATGTCCTTTATTAATTGGATCCAACAATACTTGGATACATCCTAACACGTCTATGTGGTGCAATGTTGAACATAATGGGAAGCCTCTTACGTTGTTGCAAGGCTTTTTTGCAAAAAAGTGGAACTAGGCTAGAATTAAAATATTTAACAACATCATCAAGGATGGAATTCTAATTGGTTAGAACCAATTAAAAGAGGGCTATGGATTACCCCAATCCAATTTCAAAACTTATTCTAGATCATTAATGAAGCGTGCAAAGAGTGGATTCATAAGCTTAGTAATGGGAACTAGGTTGATAAACCCATTGAGATCTTTTGGAAGGATTCTCTCCCCCTCAAATATGTGAAAGGAAAAATCATTTATAAAGAAATAAATAATTCTAACACCCCATTGAATACCTTAATAAGGTCTGGAAAATTAACTAGGAAAGTGTTGAATGGCAGAAAGTGTTTTTTTCTCTATGGCATAATATGATAGATGCTAAAAATACCTATTTTAGAAGGTTGATTTTGCTACAAAAAGTTGCTTATAAGTTGAATAACGTTGATATTGATTTATGTAATATATGCAAGATACCAAAAATTATTCACCATATCTTCTTTGATTGTTTATGCTAATGAGGTGTGGAACCTGTTTTGTAATAATCTCAACATATGGAAAAGCTATGGAAATGTGAACTGGAAATATATCTTGATATGCATTGATAAAAAAATGAATAAATATTTGCATTCTTTTTTGCTTTCCTTAGCTTTTGAAATTATGTGGCATATTTGGAAGGCAAGAAATGAGGACAAGTATAGTGGGGTTTGAAGGGCATTTACCAAGTCAAACAAAAGACTCACTCTCTTCAATGTTTTCTTGTAGGTACTTGCCACCATGGAGATTGTGGAGAGAAAATTCCTGAAACTACTAAGAGATGGTGTGGTGTTGGTCCATCAAAGGAAGGTAGAGTTTGGTCATTCCTAGAAATAGGGACTGCCTAGCTTGGAGGTGTTTATGAAAGCACGGGAGAATTTCAAAAAAGAGTTTAATGAGAAAGTAGCTACAAAAAATGAAGGAAGGAATGGAAGAGTCGGGCAAGGTTGTACACCAACGACAACTTTGAAATAGAAGAAGTATTTTTTAGTAATGAAATGGATGTTATTAACACTTTGGTCAACTGTGGTTCATTGGAAGAATGCAATGATGAAAGTTAACTAATACATCACATCTCTCCATTTTGACACATTTTGTATCTTTTCCAGCAGTGTAAGTGTCTATATTATGTATATTTTGTATAGGCCTAAGAGACCTCCTATCTAGTCAGATGTCAATATCCTACTCTTAAACAATGGCACATAGTAAATACATGTGATTACATTGTAATGTGTTTGTTCTTACTATTATTAATATATAAAAAATTATTAAAGAAGCATGCTTTTCAAAATGGATATCCATTTTGGAAAACATGTTTTTTTATAATATTTAATATATTATTATATTATATTAATACAAGATATAATATATACTATTATAATTTATATATTATAAAAATATGTAATATCATAATTTATTATATTATATGATATATATTATATGACATATAATATCATAATACATTATATTATATAAATGCACATCATATATTATTCTTATATCTTATAGTAGTATATAATATATAAATAATATTCTTTCATTAATGGGGTCTCTAGCATTTAGGCTAAGGCGGTCATGAGAGCCAGAATGGTTTGGCAACCACTAGATCTGGGTTGGATCAAACTAAATTTTGATGGTGCGTCTAGAGACAACCTCAATCCTTCAGACGCGGGTTGTATTCTACGAAACTACAAAAGGGAGATAGTGAAGGAACTCAAATTTTGCCTCCCATAAGGCATAAATAATATTACTGAGTTGAGCATCCTCTGTTATGGTTTGGAATTGGAAATCCCAGAGAATGTGAAGTTGTTGGTTATAGAAGGTGACACCTAAATTATTACCAATTCCTTAGCAAAGGGAGGAATTATGATTTGGAAACTTCATAAAATCCTTGTGTGCTGCCTGGAACTCCTCTAATGCTTTGATGATTACCAAATCGAGCATATCTTTCATGAGGGGAATAAGGAAGTCAATGCATTAGCTAGAATGAGGTCATTAATGATGTCACTTTTGCCTCTAATATTGTTACTAATTATCAAGCTCAAGCTGGACGATTAAAAGGTACTGGCATGACCCACATCCCTCTTGGATGATAGGTGTGTGCTCTGCACCTTTCACATGGAAAGGTGGTAGTGCAGTACTATGCAGGTGAGTTGGCTTGTATTCCAAAGATCACCATAAATAATTCCAAAGTGTGTAAAGGAAAGTTGCAAAAGGTGGTAGGATTTGGAAAATATTTTTCCCCATGCAAGGCGTTGGATGGTGTAATCATAGGCTATATCTTTGTGATTGAGGGTAAATCCAAACATGGAACTCATCAATTGTTATATGTGGTGCTCGACAAACATGGATACCCCCATTTAGCTTACTTGTTTGTGCCAAAAGATGGATTTTTTGGGCAACATTTATGACAACACATTGAAGGTGGTGATGAAAGAATACAATGAGAGACCATTGAAGGCCATAAAGATGGTTCTTGGAGCAATATTTTTGGTGGAGGATAGGAGGTATAGGTTCAACACTAACATAACATCTTGATTTGTGGCCTCCCTCCTAGACCTTTTCAAGCTCAAGGAGATAGTGTAGGAGTTGGCCATGTGCGGTATGTTCAAGAAGCATAACTTAGGGGGGTTGAAAGATATTTTGAGGGAAAAACCTATCATGTTGGTGTCTTGCAATTGAAGGATATACAAAGAGTGCTTGAGTAAGGTGTCATGGTGGAATGGATTCCCTTCCTCAACAAATTTTTCACCAAGATCCTGATGCAACATAGGGCCATTACTGAAAAGGGGAGACAATACCTAAAGAAGGTAAATAACCTAGAATTGATCAAGGACTTTAAGTGGATAAGGGAGTTCGATGAAGTCCCTAGGGTGGGAATGTAAATGTTTTTCTCCATGATTAAATAATGCATAATATGTAAGAATGTACACTCATTTTGGTTTTGGCCTTGAGCCCAATATGTATATATGCATGCATGGCATCAAAATATATTAGCTCTTTTTGATAATATATAATGCAACCCTACTACTCTTACAGACTAAAAAATATGTAAATAATAATAATAACAATAACAATATATAATATATATCATATATATTCATAATATATAATATAATTTATGTATAATAATGTTATAATATCAATACAATAATATTATATAATAGTTTATTTATATTATAATAATATATATTACATATAATATTATAATATATTATATAATCTAATATATTATATCATATGATATAAAAATATATCAAATATTTAAAAAAGCACATGCTTTTCAGAACATATATTTGTTTTGGAGAACTAAGCATTGAACCAAAAAACTCTCCAAAATAGATATTTGTTTTGGAGAGTTACACATAGAATAAAAAAGCTCTCCAAAATGGACATCCATTTTGGAGAGATTTTAATATTAAAAAAGCTTTCCAAAATGGATATCTGCTTTGGAAAGCTATAAGTAAAAAAATAGCATTTTTATTCATTTGCATAGTTGACGGTGCGAGTAGAGGAAGAGGAATAGGTATTTGATTTGAGCCAGATACCCATTTTCATTTCCATCAAATTTGCCACCACATAAGCATTTTCCTCAAAATTTTCAACCAAGTAAGTCATTTGTTTTGTATTTTTCATCAATTTTTTGTTTTCTCACAATTTTTTTGTATAAACGAGGTTTTTGTTTATAGATTTTAATAATTTGTTAAAAATTATATTAATTATTAAAAAAAAAATTATAAACATGGTTAAAAATGGTTGAAGATTTGAGAGAGAAAACCCTCCTTCAATTCAAGAAATAATTGATATAAATGTCACTAAATTGAAGAATATTATTGAAATATACCATTAGCACCCTCAATTATGTTTGATGAAACCAAACTTAGAGGAAATAATTAGTCATGTGAAAGCCCTCACAAGGCAACATAATTCATTTCAGGAGTGGAGAGAAATGAAGATGTTACAATATGTTAATGGTTTTCCCTATGACCAAGTCAAACAATTAGAAATATCTAAAGTCCAAATAGCCCAATATCTTGTGAATCCAAAAAATAGACAACCTATTGATTTGCGTGTAATACTGTGAATTTGCACCCCTTGCAAATTCCTTGTTAACACACCCTTTACCTTAGAAAATGTGATCCCTATGATGTATTTTCCATATCCGCTTCCATGTTTCATCCACGTGGCAATTCATTTGTGTGTCAGTGCGGGAATTTCTATCAAGGATGCTAGCATGACACACGAACGTCTATGCGACATGCTTTCATCCTAACAGGATTCATGCCTTTGGAATCCGCAAATATGTTACACTCCTTCATTGGATGCAAAGTGTATTGTTCGTTTCTCTTTGAACCAACTTCAAATGGGTTTTTGCCTCCTTTATTCATTCAAATTGGCTATTATTCCATTCAATCCAGACTCTACACACTTCTTCAATCTTGGACACACTTCTAGGAAACTTCTTGATCAATCACACTCACTTTCAGATCCTTCATGCTTCACAACCACCTTTGTAGCTACAAGTTGCTACTTTGTTGGCTCCTCCTCTTTGTTGTTGTGGCAACATTGGCTTGGAGAGCATCTAAGCTCACATCTTCCTCCATTTTCCTTGAGTGTACTTGGTTGACAAGGTGATATCCATCTATTTCCATTTACTCTTGCATCATCTACTTGCATAGTAGCATATTGTTCGAAAGGAAAATAGAGGTGTGGAATCACTTTCCTAATGCTAATACACCAAAGGAGAAGTGCAAAATACCAGTTTTAAAGCTTCTTAAAACAACTGAGATGAACACATATAGAATAAAAGGGATAATAAAAATGAGCAATCATAGATAACACCAGATTTACGTGGGAAAACCCTTTCGGGAAAAAACCCACCACACCAAGAGAAGACACTCTATATTACAGGAAAATTAAATTAAATACAAAGCTCACAATCCTCACTCTCTGAAAGTTAGCTTACAACAGTAGACTTGAGTATTCATGCACTCACTATTACAATACTTCTAGAAGTATACAATGAATACAATACTCTCATGTCCTACCATGCTCTCTCACTTCACCTTTTTCACCATCACCTTTTGTGACTTATATCAATGTAATCAACTACACAAGCCATACATCACATTAATCATTCCAACCAATCGCAAACCTTAATGATGCATCGTCCACCCAATCAAGCAATCTGATCTTCTGACCGATCTTCTCTACATCGGGCTACCCAAGCATTAATTTCCCTTGCCTTAATCGGATCCTTTCACTAGTCGAAATATGTCTAGCATTTATTGCTTTCACCGCTCTAGACATCAACCAATCAGGTGTTGATCACTTGCCACATGTCGCCTCCTCATTCTCTCATCGCTTTGATGATGAGTCAAAATTGCCACCCGATCTCTAAGCTTCTCTTACCTCGCCACCTCTCTGAGTCAAAGCATCCACTGCAATATGGCAGTGACACTTCCCAACCGTGAGGCCATCTTAACATCCTTTTGGTATGGTAGTAAGCCCTTGTCAGCCCATCTTCTACCTTTACCACACCACCGTCAAGCCCCACGAGACATCCCTTGGTATGGCGATGACCACCTGAGCCAACCATTGGGCTCCACCATGGTAAGGAGGTAACCATCCCAACTAACCTCCATGACTTACCATGCCACCACTACATGGCCTGGAGGCCATTGCAGTAGGGTGGTAAGCATTCTTCGTAGACCGCCAGTCATTTACCATGCCCACCAAAACTTCACCAAGCGACACCCGCAGTAAGGCGATAACCATCAACCTAACCGATTCCCTTCACCGTGTTGCCGTGCCATCAATGAACAAACTCCATGGTAGGGAGGTAAAGCTTTGCATTGACTATGCCCATCAACCACGCAATCGCTAGCCTGAGACAAAGACCCCACGATATGGCGATGACACCACCCAATCACAGGTAGACCGACAGAGGCTCGCGATAATGCGGTAAACCGCCATACTGTGCCTCTATGAAAGACTCTCAGTGGTAGAGTAGTAGAGGCTAAGAAAGATGATGAATTTTTCCAAGTCTTTTTAGAGGTCCAAGCTAGAAGTTGAGGCACCTGTTCCCAACAAGCTCCCACTTGATGAAGACTTCCTAGATTTCTCTAGACTTAGAAAAATCACTGACGATCATAGGCCCCAAGGCCCATTGAATTTGTGCACCATCTAAACTTGTTTGTGTTTACTGGCTTTGTTAATGCATCTGCAACATTCTTCAAAGTGTCAATCTTTTCCAAGCAGACCTTTCCATCTTCCACCATATCCCTCATGAAGTGATACTGCACATTAATGTGCTTTGTCCTCGCATGGAAAGTCGGGTTCTTTGCCAAACAAATGGCACTCTGACTATCACAACAAATTATGATCTGCCTTGCATTGAAACCAATATTAGAGTGCAATCAACTCATCCAAACTACTTCTTTGTAGTCATATGTTGTTGCCATGTATTCAACCTTTGTAGTGGATAAAGTGACTACAGCTTGTCGTTTGCTCATCCAATTGACTGCACCACTATTTAATAGGAACGTGTATCCATTGGTGGATCTTCTGTTATCAATGTCCCCTACCCAATCAGAATCTACATATCCATGAATGTTGAGTGTTCTTTGTGATGCAACCGAACTGTCATGGTAACATAGAGCATATTTTGAAGTCCCCTTTAAATATCTGAACACTCTCTTTACAACATCCCAATTTGATCTTCTTGGATTTTCCATAAACTGGATGAGAACTCCCACTACTTGGGCAATCTCTGGTCTTGTATAGACCATTGCATACATTAGATTGCCAACAACACTTGCATACAACACCCTGGTCATGTCCTCCATCTCAGTAGCAGACTTTGGACAATATCAACAGATAGTTTTGTTCCCTGCATAACTGGAACAACTAGATGCTTGCAATCATTCATACCAAATATCTCCAAAACTGTATTGGCATACTTACTCTGACTTACCTAGAGATTTATGTTCGTTCTATCCCTGGTTATCTCCATTCCTAGAATATACCTTGTTGCACCTAGATCTTTCATTTCAAACTTTGCAGACAACTAAGATTTAAGATAAAAAATAATAGACTTACTATTTCCTATGAATAACATATCATCCACATACAGGGTAATAATAAGCACACGATCATTTTCAGATTTATAATAAACACAATGATCATATTTTGATCTCACAAATTCCATAGACAACACAAAAGTGTCAAATTTTTGGTACCACATTCTAGGAGACTACTTCAAACCATACAGAGATTTCTTTAATTTACAGACCAAACTTTGTTTACCTTTTTCAATGAAGTGCTCAGGCTAGGACATATAAATCTCTTCTTCCAGCTCTCCATGGAGAAACGTTGTCTTCACATCCATCTTCTCAATCTCTAAGTCATAAGTTGTTGCCAATAACAATAAAAATCTGATAGATGTCAGCTTTGCTACAAGGGAAAATATTTCTCCATAATCAATTTCCTCTATCTGGGAAAATCCCTTTGCAACCAACCTTGCCTTATACTTTTCAACGCTGCCATCTAGACCAGTCTTCTTCTTGAATACCCATTTACAACCAATAGGCTTTCGCCCTTCAGGCAAAGGTACCAAATCCCAGGTTTCATTTTTCTTCAATTATTCCATTTCTTCATTCATGGCTTCCAACTAGGAATTTGAATCGGACATGCTAATAGCTTCTTTTACAATCCTAGGCTCATCAGTGCTAGTAATCAAAGCATAGGCACAGTTCAAATCTAACATAGAGAAACCATACCTATCAGGTTGTTGTTTTTCACTTGTAGGCCTTCTTACTAGTTGAGGTTGTGGTTCTTCATCTTCAGAACTCTCATAGTTGTTTGAACTCTCCTCAGTTTCAGGTACACTATGTAGTTCCTCTTTTTCTAGAGTTTGAGGAATCTGAACTACATCATTCTTCTTTTCTCTTTTATCTGTCTCGAGCTATGGATCAGCTACTGAAGGTTTCATCTCATGAAATATTACACTTCTGTTGTACAGAACCTTCTTAGTATCAAGATTCCAAAGCTTTTATCCCTTCACACCAACGTCGTAGCCGATGAGGATACATTTAATAGCCTTGTTCTCCAACTTTTATCTTTTCTCATTTAGCACATATGCATATGCCTCACAGCCAAAGACACGAATATGTCTAAGAGAGGGATTCTTACCAGACCACGCTTCCAAAGGTGTCTTGTCAACAAGAGCAGAACAAGGTGAGCGATTTACCAGGTAAGATGTTGTAGCCACAGCCTTGGCCCAGAACTTCTGCTCCAGACCAGCACTGCTCAACATACTTCTCACTCTCTCCATTAATGTTTTGTTCAACCTTTTAGCAACTCCATTTTGTTGTGGAGTATAAGGTGTAGTTTTCTACCTTTTAATACCATGGTCTATGCAGTACCTTTCGAATTCTGCAGAACAGAACTCACCGCCATTGTTCGTCCTCAAGCATTTGATTTTCTTTCCAATTTGATTCTCTACCAAAGTTTTAAAATTTTTAAACCGACTGAACACTTATGATTTACTCTTAAGAAAGTATATAAATGCCCTTCTCGAAAATTCATCAATAAAGGAAACATAATATCTAGACTTCGATAATGAAGGAACATTAACTGGACCAAACACATTAGAATGAACATAATCCAGTACACAAGAATATTTATGAGGACTCGAATAAAATGAAACACGATGTTGCTTTCCATAAATATAGTGTTCACAAAAATCAAGCTCAAGGTTACATTCATCGAGCCCTTCAACAAGATTTTTATTTTTCAAGGTTTTTAAACCTTTCTCACCTATGTGACCGAGTCTATGATGCCACAACATAATCTTCTCTATTGGAAGTTTCACCTCCAAATAATTTTCCACCAAATAAGCATCTTCATCTTCCTCTACAGGAACAACTTTGCTTGACTTTATAGAGGCATTGTTGCACTAAACAGGACATGCATCCAACTTGTGCAGATTTCCAGTACATACACCCTTAGCCAACACCATTGCACCTCTAGCCATCTTACATCCTTTACTCGAGAAAGAAACTTCTACACTAGCATCATTCAGCTTACTGACAAAAAGTAAGTTACAAGCCAAACCTAGTATGTGTAGTACGCCACCAATCCCTTTGATTCTACCATCAGGGAACTATATTTTGACTCTTCCTTGGCCAACAATCTCCAATGTTGAATCACTCACCAAGTACACCTTTCCACCATCATACTTCTTGTACTTAGTGAACCATTCTCTATGAGACATCATGTGAAAAGATGCACATGAGTCAACCAGTTAGACATCATCTGATGCCTTAATTGTCAGGGCTGCAATGAAGGCATCTACATCACTTTGAGAAGAGTCATTGTTTGAAGCATTACTCTTCTTCTTCTTCTTCTCCTTACAATCCTTTCGGATATGACCAGACAACCCACAGTTCCAGTATTTCACCTTGGAATTTTTACCAGGAGACATTGATCTCCTACAGATTTAGATTTGGACATCTTATCCTTCTTCTTGACTTTCTCCTTTGATCTACCTTGAACAGAAAGGGCCTCTTTGGCCATTTTTGAATACTTCCTCTGCATCTCTTTAGACAACAGTGAGGCTACAATGTCTTCCATCTTGAAAGTAGTGGTTGTACTTCCAATAGCCATTACAAGATTATCCCAAGTGCAAGGTAACGAACATAACAGGAGCATGCAACAATCCTCCTCCTCTATCTTCACACCCACAGATGCCAACTAAGCAACACTCATATTAAATGATTTCAGATGGTCTCTAACAAATGCACCTTCTTCCATCTTCAAGGAGTGCAACTTCTTCCTTAGGAATAACTTATTTACCAGAGACTTTCCCTGATAAATATCACCAAGCTTCTTCCATAATGAAGTTGCAGACTTCTCCTCATGGACGTTCAGGAATATAGATTTGGCTAGACTAAGTCTTATTAGACCTCTTGCTTTTCTATCTGCAAGGTCCCATTCTTCTTGTTTCATACTTTGTGGCATAGTTCCAGACACAGCAACCCAGAGGTCTCTATCCACAAGCAAGTCTTCCATTTTGAGTTTCCATAACTCAAAGCTGCCACCATTGAATTTTTCAATCTCTACTCTACCTGATGTACTCGCCATCTCAAATAGAACTAAGTTCTTACTTTACAAGACTCCCATTGGAACAATATTAGCACAAAAAAACTAACCTTACTAACAAGGATAACACAACTAGCCAATATTTGATACCACTTGAAAGGAAAACAGAGGTACAAAATCCCTTTCCTAATGCTAATACAACAGAGGAGAAGTGAAAAAGACCAGTTTTAAAGCTTCTTACAATAATTTAGTTGAACACATACATAATAAAAGGGATAGTATAAATGAGCAATCATAGATAACACCAGATTTACATGGGAAAAACCTTTTAGGAAAAGCCTCACCACACCAAGAGAAGACACTTTGTATTATAGCAAAATAAAATTACATACAAAGCTCACAGTCCTCACTCTTTGAAAGTTAGCTTACAACAACAGACTTGAGTATTCATGCAATCACTGTTACAATACTTCTACAAGTATACAATGAATACAATACTCTCTTGTCCTGCCATGCTCTCTCACTTCACCTTTTTCACCTTCACCTTTTGTGACTTATATCAATGTAATCAACTACACAAGTCATACATCGCATTAATCATTCCAACCAATCACAAACCTTAATGATGCATCGTCCACCCAATCAAGCAATCCGATCTTCTGACCGATCTTCTCTGCATCGAGCTACCCAAGCATTAATTTCCCTTGCCTTAATCAGATCCTGTCACCAGTCGAAACACATCTAGCATTTACTACTTTCACCACTCTAGACTTCGACCAATTAGGTGTTGATCACTTGCCACTTGCCACTTGTCACCTCCTCATTCTCTCATCGCTTTGACCATGAGTCAAAATTGCCACCCGAGCTCCGAGCTTCTCTTACCTCACCACCTCTCTAAGTCAAAGCATCCACCGTGGTATGGCAGTGACACCTCCCAACCATGAGGCCATCTTAACATCCTCGCGATATGGTAGTAAGCCCTTGCCAGCCCGACTTCTACCTTTACCACACCACCGCCGAGCCCTGCGAGACATCCCATGGTATGGCAGTGGCCACATGAGCTGACTGTCGAGCTCCACCATGCTACCATGCCCCGACCATAAGGCCTCTGCAATAAGGAGGTAACTGTCCCAACTGACCACCACGGCTTACCATGCCACCACGACATGGCTTGAAGGCCATCGTAGTAGGGTGATAAGTATTCTTCATAGACCACCAACCGTTTACCGCACCCACCGTGGCTTCATTGAGTGACACTCACGGTAAGGTGATAAACATCAACCTAACCACTGCCCTTCACCGTTTTTTCGTGCCATCAATGAACAACCTCTGTGATAGGGAGGTAAATCTTCGCACTAACTGGGCCTGTCAACCGCACAACCGCCAGCTTGAGACGGAGACCACACGATATGGTTATGACACCGCCCAACTGCAGGAAGACTAACACATGCCCACGGTAAGGCGCTAAACCACCATACCACGCCTCTATGAAAGACTCTCAACAGTAGAGTGGTAGAGGCTGAGAAAGATGATGAATTTTGCCAAGTCTTTTCAAAGGTCCAAGCCAGAAGTTGAGGCACGTATTCCTAACATTTTTGTTCATGTATTGTCTGGTATTTTCATACTTTATTTATTATCTTTCTATAATCATTTCTATTTGGTTGTCCGTGGAGGTGAAAACACCAAAGCAAGGGACTGACTGAGAAATCCTTTAAATACAACCCCAACATTTTCTGGTTCTAGTGTTTGTAGGTTGTTCGTCAAGTGAAGCTCTTGGAGACCTCAACTCATGTGTTTGAAGGTTTGTTTTTGCCACCCTTCTCTCGTAAAATTCTAAGTTAGTATTATTAGAGTATTCTTCTTATTATTTATGTTATTTTGCATTCTTTATCTTTGTTGTCGCATAAAACTATGTTAATCAGGCAGTTAGTAGGTTTTTCATCGTTCTGCACTATACTTTACACTCTTTGTTTGTACAGACACCAATGTGTCCCTAAAACCCTAGTGCACCACATTAGAATCCATGACCCATAGTGTAGTCCTCTGGTAGTGGGTTTCTTGAGTTAAAATCTGAACCTTGAAAACCAACTCTCATGATCCCTTGAAACATTCGAGTTAGTAGAAGGAAAGTGACAAATCTAATGTCCTTGCTTTTCAAACCTTGAAACCTTAAACCTTCCAAATTTGTTTGTCTAGATTGAGGTAGATCAGGCAGCCTATTGCTCTAGACTCTTCCATGACTTGGAGTCCTTGAGAAGTCGATCCTCCTCCTATACATTTTGGCAAACCCAATATGAACTATTTTGGTTCCATCTCGTAGTGTTGAAGGAATCTTCTCTTGTGTTTTAGGTGTGTTGTAGGTTTGTGTTTTGCAGGGCGCATAGCCTTGCAACCCAACCTATGACCCCTACTAGGTGTAGTTAGAAGGATCCCTAGACATTTCGAAGTGAACCTAGATAGGTCATTGTTTGATTGTTGAACCCTTGGGGTATCTTGAGGAAGTTCTTTTTGGAGTATGTATACATGGCCTCTTTTATTCATCTCCCCATTCCTTTTGCATAGACTACGAAAAAATCACCCACTATAACCTTTACATTGTAGTACCTACCTATGAACAAGAATAGAGAGCCTTCTCCTATGTACATTCCAAGTCGCATCAATGAGAACATTGTGACTGGTGTTTTGGTTGATCCTACATGTCATGTGAATGTTATAATAGAGGAGATTATTTTGATAAATTTCTTGCACAAGGATTGGTATGATGAATCAAAGAGGACAATACATACACACAATGAACCCTTAGTCCCTCCAATTGGTTCCATCACCCTCTCATTCCTAGTAGGACCTAGGACTACAAATTCTCTTTTCGACATCATCCTAGAGTTAGACTTGTTCAGAGTGAAGGTAGGGATCCCATGGTTGGTTTCCATGAATGCAGTCACTTTAGTAGTTCATAAGTGTTTAATGTTTTCTCATGAGGGCTTTGTGCACGATGTGCATGACACTGGATATAAACCTTTGATGTCATGTGGGGGCTACTCATTAGACCACTTCAGGCCTGCCCCTATTGGTTTGCTTCCTCCAAGGATGGACTTGTTGTACCATACCTACATTAAGTATAAGAATGGGGGCATAGCATCAAAGGTGGCCTAACTTGTCTCCCCTTACACTATTTCAGTTAAGGCCTCTATGATTATGCACAGCAGGCTACCTCCTCCTCCTCTCAAAAGGGGAAGGGGAAGCCTTCTCACGCCCAGAAGCCTTTGTCTTCTTCTACTGTCTCATCCACTTCTACGTCTCGCCCTATTATGGCATCATTGGCCTCTAATCATATGCCTTGCATGGGGAGTCCACTGGTGCCCGCTTGGTAGAAGGCCAAGCATCAAGTATTCAAACTTACCATCTTAGCTATGGTGCCAAGCCCTGTTGTCTATGGTAAGGCAAAGGATCCTCATTGAATTGCCCCTGCATTTCAACCTCTATGGCCTCCTACTACTCTTTCCCCTCGGGCAATGAATGAGAAGAGGCCCACCACTAAGGAACCTGAGTCTACTTCTCTACCTATTTCAATCTTCACTCCTGTACTTCCTATGCCTTCTCCCATTTAGGAGGCTACCCTTCCACTAGTAATGATTGTGGAGGAAATGCCTATGGCAGAACAAGATTCTCTTGTTCCTTCCCAAGTAGCGATTTCTAGTTCCTGGAGCCAATGAAACCAGATTGTGCATGAGCCTAAGTGCCAAAGGAATGCTCTGGCTACTGAGCAATCTACCTTGTAGAAGAAAAAAGAGGAGCCACTAGCGCTTGTTTCAGAATCTCCAACTATGCCTCCCTCTTCTTCTTCTTCTGCTTCATTTCTCATCACCTCAATCTTGCTTATGGCTCCCCCTGCGAATGTTGATGACCCTCACCCCAAAAGGGTGCAGGTTCTCATGGCTCCCTCAATGGATCCTCCTCTTCTGATGTCCCTTTTGGACATCCCTTTGTTTTCTCAACCTTTGGACATTCCAAACACCACGGTGGTGTCTGCTATGGCCTTGTCCTCTTCCTCTTTGCCTTTCACTTCCTATGTGGGTATTCCACATCCTCTGATGAAGCGTAAGTTGTAGGATGACCTCGCTTCCAATGGAGGTCGAAATAATGGATCACCTTCTTCGGGAGTGGGTTCTTCTTTGGCTTGCACTATCCTTGTGATAGAGGTAGCCCCGATGTCTCTCGAGTTTTTCATGATCTCTCTTGATGAGGTTGATGGTGGATCTTGAGCGCCTCCTTCATCTCCCGCTCAATTGACACATGGCACTTCTATTAAGTGCACATTTTTTTGGAAGAATGAAGAGGGTTCCCTCTGTTTTGGTTGTCATTGATGCCAACATTCATTGGTACCTATCTATGAAATTTGTATCATGATCCAGAAATATTCGTAATAAGAGGAAATTCAATGAGTCTTTGATATGTTGATCAGGTGTGTTAGCTACAAGTATACATGTATTCTCAACATATTTTTGTGATTTGGTTGGTCTACCCTGATGATAGGACTTTGATGTTCTTTTGGTTGATAAGGTGTATCTTTTGTGTGTGTTTTTCTTTAGGTCTAGGCCAACCTAACTTTTGGACAACATGTTTTATGAATTATGTACTAAGCTGACAAGATCTGTTGTATTCCCTTAATTAGGCTAACCTAATTGATAATGGAAGCTATGTTTGCATATATCTATGATCACCAAAGCAATGAAAAGTGTGAAAGAGATATGCAAGCTATGTGAAAAGGGTAATAGTGAGAAGCTATTGATAGTGTTTTATGTATCATCAACCAGAAAAAAAGTCTAGAGCTTAATCGAAACTACTTTCAGCACTATGTATGTGCACTTTTACAGTTCATTCTTGATATTGATCCATATCTTTTGTACCTTGGAATCAAGCCACCTTTTGTATTTAGGCTATGAGCCTTTCTAAGGACAGTGATTCTTGACAGTGAGCCCTGTAATATCTTATAACCAGTTATAATATATTGTGAGCTAATCCTCGTTGTGCTTTTTCCCATTTTGGGTTTTCCACAAAAAAATCTTGGTGTTAATGTGTTATGATCTCCTTTTTTTTTTGGTTCACTATTGGTGTTAAATGTGGATTGATAATTGGATGGCTACTAATTAATGTGGTCAACCGAATACTGATTCACCTCCCTCTCAATATTTTAGATATTTAACAATTGGTATCATAACTTGGTTCCTTGGAAGTAGTCTTATAGCTTGAGGAAGGTCCCAAAAATTGAATACATGGCTGGAAAATATCATTTTGGTCCTTCGAAAGAAAATTTTGTATCTGAAGAGATCAATGCTTCCCTAAAGGAATTGAACAAAAGCGAGGATGACAAAAAAACTCTGAAGGGAAATCTGAAGGAAGCAAATGAGTGTATTAGAAAGCTGAGAGAACAAATCAAAAAATTCAAAGAAACACATAGAGAAGTTAGTGATCAGCTAAAGAAGGCCAAGGAGGATATTACTGGACTAAAAGTAGAAATAGAAGAAATAAAGTGAATTGAGGAATATCAAAAAGTTGAGATCCAAATGAAAATTAATGAATGCACGAAGCTTGAACAAGAAGTAGTAACCTTAAGAGCTGATTTGGAAAAAGCGAAAGCACACGAAGAAATATTCAAGACAAGTTCTACAGCGCTTGATGAATTAATTTCATCTTAGAAGCCTGCAAAGGATAAAGGTTGTTTAGGACTCGAATAAGGACAAAGCTCAAAGGCCAAACCAATCTACAACAAAGTGGACAATCAAAGGAAACCCCAAAGTAATTCTTATCAAAGAAAGGACCGAAGGATCAATACCAAAAGGATTCCCATCCGATAGCCTAATGCTCAAAGGTATACATCTTTTAATGGCTTTTGTTACTCATGCAATAAATTTGGACATATAGTAACAAAATGAAGAAGTATGATGAACCAAAATATAATAAGTCAGAATGTTGGATTATTTGGTGGATATTGTTATGTTTACAACAAGTTTTGACATAAATCTTCTGAATGTTAAAGTCAGATAATGATGAATAGGTTTAATATCGATAGAAGAATTCATTTCTTTCAAGGCTATTGTTACACATACAAAAAATTTGGACACAAGGCATATCATTGCAAGATAAGGATGAATACAAACTCTCTTGATCAAAGATATATTGTATGCCACTCTTACAACAAATGAGGACATATCTCAAAATTTTGTAAGAGAAAAATTGGGAAGAAACTGAATCCGGATCAAAAGAACAAGCCTATGAACAAGGTAAATCCTGAAGAAGTAAGGAAAGAAATGGAAAGAATTTAGAGAAATAAGGAAGAACCTTAGGATAAGGATAAAACAAATGATCCTATATCGACATCTGGTGTAGATACCTCTTCTATGAACTAACACTAGTAATGTCATCAGGGGGAGCAGACACAGAAAATCTATCAAGCTCCCAATTTATGAGGTGTCTTGTGATGACACAAAGACAAGTGTTATGAATCTCTATTTTTATGGTGTTGAAGAAAATTTTGATAGAAATCATGCAAATCAAGAAAATTGTGGAGCTCTTTTCTTGGTCTACAAGGTATGTAACAAAGTGCTTAATAGCTTTAAAGTGGAAAAGCAATAAATGCAAAATTAGGGGAAAACGATAAATAATAAAGCTAGCTACTAAGTTAAGGAAAAGCATATTTACGCAAAATTGGGAGAAGTGGTGCAAGATGAAGTAAGAAAGAAGTGACTCAGAGTACTGTACCTTGAAACCCTAGTTCTCAAGCTAAAAGGTATTCTCTATCATCTAAATTTTGCGTTTTTCAAATTGAAGAAACAATTTCATTCAAGTTGTTTTTGAGAAATATGGCCACTCTCACTGTCATGGAAATTGTTGAGAGGACCCAACCAAATTTTAGAAGATGTTCATGGAAGGTGTATTAAAATGATCCAATGGTTGTGTTCTCGCACATTTCGAGTAATGTACTACCCATCGAAGACCCAAGACTGTATATTTGTGGGAAGCTCAAAGAATTTGATCACCAAGAGCTGAAGGATTTGTGGGACAATGAGTTAAGTGATGTTTTATTACTTAAGAGAGAGTATGAAAACCTTGTTCGGATGAATTTGAGTGTTTGGAACTAGTTTTCAAACTTTTCTAGTGAAAGTGATGCAATTTTTGTCAGCATGGCCCTACGTAGGGTTCACAACAATCTTGTATGGGTAAATAAAATAGGAATTATCAAAAAGGAGGCAATTTGAGCAGTTACTAGTCTTTGTGACACTGGTGTCATTCCAGTTCTAAAAGTAGTGAAAAATGATGAGGTCACACGGTTAATTGGTGCCAAGTTTGACGGAAGAGCCTTAACCATGAAATCTATTACAAACCCTACCATCAACTATGTTGCCATTATGATTGGGAAAAATTCTACTTCACACATAGAGTGAACTCTATATTGGCCATGACAATTCACACATCTTATGAAATGGTGGTGAATTTCAAAGGATTTTGATCTTTGTGAGCTATTGAGACTGCAACTTATGGAAAATTTGAGTATGAAAAAGGTGAAGAGACATGTCTTTAAATTTGGCACTCTTGTTGTCCGACTGTTATTTTATTTTCTAAGGGAAATACATGGAAGAAAGAATATAATATGGGATAATACCAAGTCGATTTCTCATCAGATCAATTATTATCTACATAATCTAGGAGACTTTAGGGCATAGAACAATGCCCTAACTGCCTTCTTTATGGTATTTTAGAATGAAATGCAAGAAAGAGAAAGGATTCCAAGAAATCTAGTGAAAAAGTATGAAAAGGAGATAACATATCTTATGTCTACTGATGAATGCATCATTGAGGTAGTAGAACCCAAAATTTGTTGGATTGAACCACTAGGGTATGAAATTGAAGAGAATCTGGTAGAAGGATACATTGAGATTCTATTGGATAGTCCTAAGAATCCCTCTCTACCTAGATTAGGTACATATGAGGTTAATTCTATTGAAATTCACTTAGAAGCCTCTACACCTAAATGAGGAAAGAAATTTGAAGCTTTCTTCCAAGACGTAGCATACACTAAGGATGAAATAGAAGCGTTGAAGGAGGTCCTTGATGAAGGGAAAGTTAAGTCCACAGATCTACTTGTCGGACCCCAAAAATTAGGAAAGTTATCTTCTGGTGCTACACTAACACCTATTTCCAACTTTGTCACAAATAGTATAGCGAATTTGGCGAAAGGAAAAAAGAAAAGAACAAAGTATCACTATGTCTATTGATGTTGCTACTCCTACTAGCCCAAGTACTAAGGCATCCAAGAAAAATAACATATTTTTTGTTGCACCATCTATCATTTCAGGAGGAAGAAGAAGAGTAAAAGAAAAGGCTTACATGAAAATGAATTTGAGTGATGTTGTTGAAGAAGAAATTGAGCTTGGTCTTGAAGAGGATCCTCAGCTAAAAAGAAACAAAAGAGGTAGTACCTCCAGTGAAGGATTCAAAGTTCATCTAGAGATATCCACTGATGAGGAGACAAAAATAGAGGAAGATACCTATTGTATTCATGTGCATGCAAAGAAGAATGAAGAAGGCTCAGCTGACCATGTGAAGACCATGCCCGACTCTCCTTTGGTAAGAAATCATCCACCCTTAGTTCTGAGAACTTTAGTGAATCATATGATTGATAATGAACTCATGACCACTACTGAGCTATATGATGAGGATGATGATGAAGGAAAATAAACCATCTTAAATGATTTTGCTCAGTACATAGTTGTCTGTAAAATTAACATGGATACCATACAGTCAAAAGTCACTAAAAATGTGTGGAAAGAGTTAATACTTAGAAGGAAGGAAGCTTTGAAATTTGAAGACAAGATGAGAAGAGAAGCTGTAAAATCTATTAGTTCCACTCAGTCAGAGATAGAAGCCACAAATCTATTGAAAAAATTCTCTAAAACATTCAAAGTCAAGAAGAGAGTCAACATGTTAATGACTAAGGAAGAAGAGTATGTTGAAAAAGTAAGGCAAGAAACTCATGATGTAATTAGGCAATTAGCAAGGAGCTATGGGACGAGAACTAGTTCTTCATCTCACACTACTCAGACATACGAACCAACTATATTTGTAGAAGTAATGGATAATCCTGTCTTGGAAACCATTGATGAGACACTTGGTGCTCTGGAGATCCTTTCCCCTCAAATGGACATAGATGAAACTACCAGTAAGAGGTCTGATGATCATCATAAGGATTGATCCGGTGAAAATAGAGAAGAACATCAAGAATCCTCTAGGAATAAAGAAGAAGAAAACAAAGATACAAATGAAAGAAATAAAGACAAAGAAAATGATAGAGATAAGGATGATGAAGATAGAAGAAATAAAAAAAATAGAAAGCCATTTGGTGATGGAAATGAAAAAGAAAAGGAAGAAGAAGATAAGGAAGTCTTTCCAGCTGAAGGTGAAATTCTCAAAGGCCCTAAATCATCAAAGAAATCCGGAGAATCATCCAAAAGTAATCTTAAAGGTCTTCCTTCAAGACAAGTTGTAATCCAACCTACACTTCCATCTTAGCTATTCAAGCTACCATCTCACCCAGGTTTTGTGGATTTGATTAAAATCACACCTATTGATCTATGTAACACTTTCATCAGCTCTATCACACAGGAGGCTTCAAAGTTGTATCAAAAAAGCAATGAGCTGATAAATGAAGCTATTAAAGCTCTACAAGAGACAACCCTC
Source organism: Sequoiadendron giganteum (assembly GCA_007115665.2). NCBI lineage: Eukaryota > Viridiplantae > Streptophyta > Pinopsida > Cupressales > Cupressaceae > Sequoiadendron > Sequoiadendron giganteum. Next base: position 428,532,392 of record CM021100.1, read on the forward strand.
GATGCTACTCTTGAAAACTCTTTAGCTTTGATTGAAAATTTGAGGCTTATAGTTGATTATGTTAACGAATACACATTTATCTTAAGATGTAGACCACAAAAGAAGTAGAGTTGAACTTGCTAGAGAATTAAAGGTTGCTATTTCTACAAGATAAGTGTACTATTGCACATGACAAATCTCTGGAAACTTTGGAAGAGATAAGAGATTGTGATGAAGAAGCCCAACAACTATTTTTTTACTGCATGAAATGGTCGGAATCCACTCAAGGTATCAAGGATCTAATGGACTCAATTGAGTCTCAACTTGTTGATACCTCCAGAGATTATAAGATTTCCAGTAAAAGAAACTATGTAAGGTCGGTTTCTATTGTAGATCTATAAGATAAGTTCTTCATCCTATAGAGGCAGAAGGAAGATGTTATGAGGCAATATGCCCAACTTGAAAATTTGGACATGTCTAGACATACTATTCTATCACATGCTTTGATGGAGGTTGAAAAACTTGAGAAAATGGACACTACCCCATCCACTCTGGAAGGAGGAGAAGAATTCTTGGCGGAAATAGAATCTCTACAGAAAACCCTTTCTAGGGAAAAAAGCATTTGGGATGATGGAAAGCCTGCTTGGGAGGTAATTCTCAAAGAATTACAAGGTGCCCCCAATTCTTGAATTTGAAGTGTTTCCTTGTCCTTTGTCCTTGATGTAAAAAAGGGAGAAGAAAAGAGAAAGATAAAATAGTTGTTTTTGTACATATGTTAGGTGAAGTTGTGCATACATTTTGTTTTGAAGGAAATATTTTTTTTGGCACACATCTATCAATATCTAGTTATTAGTTATGTAATGTGAAGTAATGCTTTGAGTTTCAAATATGTGCAATGCAATGTAATCAACAATATGAATATAAACTAGACACAAACCTATTAAGTAAAATTCATTAGTTAAACTATTTATCCTATTACCTGAGTGAAGGTTTGAACTCCACTGGCACTGGGAGGTGTTGTCGTGAAACCTCTAATATTAACCTATTCAACATCCAAAATAAGATATTATAATACCATTTAAATAACAATACTATTCACATGTATAATTGTTTACTAGTTACATACCTCAGTAGTACATGCAGTGGAGTAAAAAATAGGTTGAGGGTCGATCAAGACGGTGTCAACACTATGACCTTGAAATTTTATTACAATCATTAAACTAAATTAGTTAATCTTGCATTTCAAAAATTAAATTTAATAAATTTAATTCAATGAACATGCTAATATTTACTTGAGTACCGATATCGAAAGCCTCATTCAAGATGAAATCTTCCATCGCCAATTGGGCAGTTGTAGACATATCTTGTGCACTAGCCTCCTGAATATCTATGGGGTCATATGTACAAGCTGACTCGCAAACATAACAAGAATGGGGTGGAACCCTACCCTCAAACTCTCCCCTATCTAACGTTGTACTATAGGATTGGCATGCTAGATGATACTCTAGTTCAAAGAGATAATAGATTGTAGAGTGTCCACCTCAACACTCTCCTTCATGATGCAGGTCCATATTGGGAATAAGACATCCCTAGGATAGTGTTGTAAAATGGTGGATTAGGCATCTAATAATTCATGGGAGGAAGAGGTGTTCCTAAACTTTCTGATTGCAGACTTATCTCTTGCTGCAATTTGATGGCCAGATGATAAACCTTAGATAGCGAATCAATCTCATTGGGCTGGTAAGTTCTCTACAAGAACAAGCCAATCAGGAGATCAATAGCTCTTAGGTATGCCTGTATGGCAATATTCTTAGCTACCAAGTAGCGGTCTTGTAGCCTACGATACATCCTTTGGAATCTAGTATTGAATAAAGGCAGTGGCTCATGATGTTCCTTTCTAATGGTGGAAAACTAGTGATATAAAATAGTTGGGTCCACATAGACCCTAAATTGATTAATAAATGCATTTTCTAAATCTGTCCAACCCAGAATAGACCCCCGGGGTAGATTTAGATACCAGTTATATGACATATCACCCAAACAATAAGGAAATAATCTACATACCACATCTTCATGAGCAACTTGAAAAAGAGTAAAAACATCTTTGAATGGATGTATATGCTCCTCAGCACTTCTTGATTCACCATGCATGTACTTAGGACAAAACATTTTTGGGTTCTTTGGTAAATCATGGATTCCTCCTAGAATAGTCCCTAACGGAGAAGGGTTATTAACAAAATAAGCCATGGGTACGGTTGGTGGAGCAAGTGGTGGTGATGCAAGCCGAATTGGTCACAACACAATCCTATTTGGTAGTGATGATGTAGGTTGAACTGGTGGCGATGTGACTCGATTTGGTGGAAATCACAAGGGAGTAAGCGGTGGTGGTAATGTAGGTATCTCTACCCTACGAGCATGGGGTCTAGGTCTGATCGGGATGTGAAGTTCTTCAAATGGTTCAGGATTAGTAGAGGATCTAAGGATCCTCCTGTATCTCTCTGGTGAGAAATATCCAATGCGAGCCAGCTTGTTCTTTCAGACCCTCCTTCTAGCACCAATTTATGTTGATGGTTAAAATGACACAAACAACATTAAAATAAAATATTTCTACTTAATTTCTGCTAAAAAAGAAAGATGACATATAGTAGCCTAACTCCCAAGGTCCTGGTAGTTGGTTCTCAACTTTCTGGTGTCACTCAATCGGTTTATGCAACTATAATGTTCGAGGGGCCTATGCTGGTAATAAAGAATACAAGCAATGACTTGTTCATCGAGCTATTCTCAATAAAGAAAGTGGAGTTTTAAAATAAAATAAAAAGATAGATTAAAGAGTAAACCAGTAAATATGAACTAAACTTATCTAACATCCAGACATATATCTTCAATGATGAATGCTTTCCAACAGATCAAGAAAACCAAAGCATGATACAATTCACAGAACAGTCTGTTCCATCGTATACATCTAAGGTGCTTACAGTTACACGTCACAAATACCTTAAGAATTCCAAAAGAACATAAATTCATTCATCACCAAGATCATAGATCAACAGACTTCAACAAATTCAATTCACCGATAATTTAATAAGATAATCCTTAAATTCAGTTTCTTCTAATGACTTTCATCACATAAGAAACTATCATGCTTCAGCACAATCAGTGGCTTTCAGATAGATTATAACTTATCCACCTCGTCACATAAGACTTATTTCTAACACCATATTGTGTAAACCTATAATTTTATTTAACTATAAAATGAAGTACAATGTATTTCTGTAATCACTATGCAAAATTCTATCTCCTAATATTAGGTAGGCCAATTCTATTCTCTATCAGCCGACCTTTACAATATGATACCCAAAGGGTATTTATAGATATACAAAATTCGAACTCCACTTCTATTTTAAGTCATCCACCCTTTTAGGAACTAAAACTCTCTTGGAAACTCAGATCTATTTGATCTTGAGTTCTTACTTTAGACATTTAGTTAAAACTGGAGAACAAAAAACATAAGAGAAAAAATGTCATGTGCTTCAAGAATTGTCAGTGTTGCATGCCACATGCAAAGAAGAAGAAAAACATGCATGCATGGGATTTATGCATGTGAAGCTGGATTTGCAATGAACTCATCATAACTGGTGAAGACTTGTTGTAATACATCTAATTCTGGCCCATCAACCCAGTTGTCTTCAAACTTTACTCGCTCCAATTCTGTTGTAGCAAACTCTCTCATATTTCCCAACTTTGTCAACTCTCTTTTAGCAACTTTTATCTCTTCTTTGACATCCATCAGTCGATCTATCATCAAATCTTCACCATCATCTCCCTTCTGCATGAGACCTTTAAACCTTTCACCCCATTTCTCTTTTATTTGGCTCAAAGGAAGGCCTTCCTTTGTTAGTATATTAACATCGACTATGATAGTGATGACTGCCTCCAACTCTTCAAATTGTTCGATTAGATCCTTAACAACATCTTGGACCTCATTCCTATGCTTGCACAAGAAATCTGTTCTGAATCATATTATACGAGAGGTCTTTTCCACAAAATCCTTATTATCCTCTTCAAGTATTGACTATTCAAGAAGAGTAGTCAAAGGCAATGTACTAATCTTCTCCAATTTATGACTATACTCTTTATATTCCTCTTCCTGCTTCTCCAATGCTTCAATGTATTGATGCATTTCCCCTATTAACTATTATGTCCCTTTATAAACCTCAAAACCTTCAATCAAAACTTCACCTACTTCTTGATTTAACTTGTCAACCCATCTATCTAACATCTCTGCTTTTCCCCTTACTTGCACTAAATCATCTACCTCCTTTTTACTCAACAAAATTGGAGTCTCCACAACAGCTACCTGTTTTGATCTTGGAGAAGAGACACTTTTCAAAAAGGAATGCAATTGATCTAGTTGAGCCTTAAGCTCATCTTTCTTCTACTTATGCTTTAACATCCTTGACTTGGTTGTCAAAGCTACCAAATCAATTAGATTCATTTGTTGATTCCTGGTAGGACTTCCCAAGTTAACAGTACTCAATTGATAATTTGTTAATTGCATGTCTCCTACCTCCTTTTCTATCATCGGTATGGCACACTCAGCAACAATTTCTCCATTGTCCGTGAGCCTGGTGGAGTGTAGGATCTTGGCCTTCTTTTTAGGCCTCTCTTGTTCAATCTCATTCATCATATCCTCCCAATTGAGAGGTTGTGAAGGTGTTATTGTTCTTTTCTGTAGGTCCAATTTTAACCAAGTGGGAGCACATGGAGCAGTCGTCATCACAATGGAAGAAGAAGCAATAGTAGTAGTAGAAAGTGGTTGTACATTTGCTTGGGGTTGAGAATCAACCCTTGGTTCCTCTTGTTGTTCTTGCACCACATACATATGTACAATATTTTCAGTCTCTTCCCTATATTTTTGTTCATGTATCTTCTTATCTTCTTCTTCCTTCTTCAACCTTTCTTCTTTTGATCGCTCTCTCTCCAGTCTCTCCTTCTCTATTCTTTCCTTTTCTAGTTTTTCCTTATCCAACTTTTCTTTCTCTAGAGCTTCTTTTTTCAGTTTCTCTTTCTCTAAGATCTCTAGTCTTTCTTTCTCTATTCTTTCTGCTTCTAAAGCCTTAAGTTTTTCTACCTTTTCTTCTTCTTCTTCTCATTGCTTTCTAACCAGCTCTTTGACGTCCTTTTCCTTCCTTAATCGTTCTGCTTCTTCTTCTTTTTGGTAAGCTTCCTCAGCAAATTTTAACTTGGCAACCAAGACTTCTTTCTCCCTCTGGTGTCTTGCCTTCTCTTCCTCAAGGTCATGAATCTTTTGTATTAATTCTAACTTATCATTTTCTTCCTTGACCTTGAGTTCATGTTCCTTTTGCCTTTTCTGCCTCTCTACTTCATCAGCTCTTGACTTAGCTTCAATTTGTTGCTGATGTAGTATGAGATCAGCTTGGGTCTTGGCATCAATTACCTTTTGTTTTTCTATTGCTAGAGCTTGCTCATTAGCAGCCTTCTCGACTTCTTCAAACAATGTCCACTGATCCTCTTGTGTCATTACCTATTCAATATCCTCTTATGGAGGCATATTCTCTGGCATATCCTTCTCTGACACAGTCTCATCTGAGTTTGTTCCAACATCATGAATCTCTACCCCTTTTCCTTTAAATGACTCAGCAATACCATGAAGAGTCCCTTCAGGCATACTACCACTTGAGTAGAAGATTCACCTAATGTAGGTGTTGGAACAACCGATCCCATTTGAGCATCTCCTTCTTGTGTTTCTGCTTCATCAACTGTTGCTTCAAGTTCTATTTCTTCAATGTCTAGGGGAAAGAACTCCAAAGGTTCTTTGGGAGGTGTCTTTCTTTTGAGTCTTTTATACCCTTTCCCCTTTTTAGGAACTGGTCCTTGAGGAGCCTTGGTTCTTAGAACCAACCATTGAACACTTCTATCCAAGACTGCTCTTCCTATCTACTTAATATCAATAGTTTCCTCACTATCCCAGTCAGTTGGATCCAGACTTTTAGTTCCAATGTTCAAAGTTTCATAAGATGGATCCAATACAACTCCATCATCCACCAACGTGTCGGGAATGTCATTTTTGACTCCAAATTCTGACATGAGTGCGATAGGTAATATTTCATAGTTCTTCTTCCTCAAATCATACTCATCTTGTCAATCACTCCAAAAAATCTTCTAATAAATTGAAATGGTTTTCAAACAGAGAAGGCAACAAGACATGCATCTTACCCTTTGAGTCAAAATACCTACGAGTTGTGTATAAACCTAACTTCAACTGTATTAGCTCACTGCAGACCACCTTTACTCCTACCATATTCTGACAGCTATACTCACCCAACTTCATGGGGAACTTGTGGCATGTTGTCTTATGCTTTATTCCTAATCGAGCATTAACTCCAAGGGCCTGATACACAAACTCCATTAGCACTATCTTGTTATTACAACACCTTGGAAGCAAATGTGGGTGGCCTTCAAAACCAGCTAACCTAAAATATGTAAACTTGCGATATAGAATGTACCAACATCCCCATTCAACAATAAATGCCATAGCCTCTTGACTCAGTCTGTACCCTGTATCTCCATTGAGTTGGTTAATGACTATATATATGAATGCATCATTAACTCTTCTGAGTTGAGTCTCAGCAACCGGTAGAGACAGCTGGTTGTAATGCTCCCACACCTTCTTTTGTCCATCTAACACTCCCATTATCCCTACTCTGTTTAAACCTGGGAAGATACCCAACCTTGCTGCTGCATACACAATGTAAGAAGTCATAAAGAAGCATTTAGTCCCCTTGATGCTGGTCAGTTGATCATGAATAGCATTTGATACAATCATCAGCCAATCAAACTGTTGGGCTCCATTTAAGATTATCTAGATGAAGGGAAACATCCACTCCTTGAAATGAAACGTGTCTCTCTTTCCAAAAGCCCTAGACAACATCCTTATTAAATCTGATGCCTCCTCATGGAAATCTACCCTCTTTGGCTGGTTTGCAAGTTTGGTAAGAGACTTTTTCTCTGTCTTCAACCACTTTTTGTTGAAGTAAGACTTATTGGATTGCTTATACTTACTATATTTCTCCAAGGCCTCTGCCTCATCTAACTGCACCAAGTTCTTAGGATCCGGGACATTAAATATAATTTGAAATGCTTGAGGAGTAAGATTAATGATTACATTGCCTTGTGAATCCAAACATTGTCTGGTGACTGGATTGTAAGCACTTGTTGCTGTCAAGATCAACTCTAGGCATTGGATTGATAAAGGAAACACAATGATATGGGTAAGGCCAGAGTCAACAATTCTTTGTGTCCTTCCTATTACATTTTCTTGTTCCACAAAGGCTTCTACATATAGCTCCTCAAAATTATACTGTCCCAAATTGGTAAAGGTGATGTCTGACCAATTTGATTCTACTTTTCTCACTGTGACAATAGGACTCTTGTGATTATACCTTAAGGTATAAGGTAACTGTTTTGGCTTTATCTTCTTGGGCTTAGCTGTTGCACTTGATGTTCCTGTAGGTTGGTTCCTTTGGGAGGCTTCTCCTGATGTTCCCGACATCTTCTTAGCTTTCCTGCAACAAAACCTCTAGTTAGATCCTCGAGAAAACATCTCAAAATGTTTGTTTAAAATCATACCTTTCAAACATACATCGGAGGCAGAACTAGGCAGCAAACATCTTAAACAATCTTCTTTCAACATACTGTCAAGCTCGGAGTAGAAACTGTTATTGACATTCTTCTAACAAGAAGCAGGCTCAGAGTCGGAAGTAAAACATTGGTCGGAACCGGAATTGGAATGGGAACTGATTCAATCTCCTTCAGATTTTATGTTTTCATATTTAGTTTCGGTTCTGCTTCTGCCCAGGTTAATATTTTTATGAAGTGAAGCTTCTTACTATAAGTGGAGTCAGAGACGGTATGGAAGATGGAATTGATAATCAACATAAAACACATCCAAAACTCTAAATCAATTCCGATCCCATTTCTGGCTATGTTAACCATGTCATCATCAAAGTTTAACCTAATACATAACTTCATGATTGAAGACCAAGGTCATATTAAACAAGATAAGGCATAAAATATAACATAAAAGGACCCTACCCATATGACTATGGGACGACTGTATTTTTAGGGCATCATATTTAATCATTTTAAATGTGATCACAAAAATGCATAAAACCCTATCCTAGCAAATGCAATATAAAACTAGGGAATGGATTTAACCCTTCCTAATTTAACCAAACAAATGCGTAGTAAACATCTAAGTAAAAACCAGATCTTATAAACCCTAACTCACTATAAAATAGGATTTAATCTACCTCACTGTGAAAACCCTAATTAAATCTACTAATTTAGAACCTAACACAGCATGATGTGATCACGACAAATCGTGAAAATGATTGTTCCCTAACTCACTATAAAACAAGAAACAAAAGCAAAAACAAGAACAACAATCAAAAAAAAGAAAGAAAACAAACACCCCAAACCTACCAAAAATGGCAAACCTGCCCAAAGATCTAAATCAAACAAACACCAATCAAAAACACAAAAGTAAAATAAATAAATAAAAAATGAGAATAGGAAACCTACCTCAAACGCAAAACCTAGCTAACCTTCTGAATTGATTCGCAAGCAACTATCTACTACTCCTTCAATCGATTCACTCAGATGGACTTCGCAGCTGCTCTATTTCACTCTTTGATTCTTTAACAATGGTAATAATAATGCATTTAATCTTTAATGAAGGTAAAACTCGAAGTTCTTACCTACGCATAGCAGCTATCATAAATGCATTGAATGCAGTTAAAGCGGAGTCGGAACTGGAGAAGAACAAACACTTCACTATAGTGTGACTTCAGTCGAAAAGTCACCAGCCAAAAAATGGCAGGGGCGGAATCGGGATGAAAACAGATTCAGAAAATTGAGTAATTTCTCAACTTTGTTCCCGTTCCGGTTTCGAGTTTCCCAACAAAGCATGAAACAAAACCAAACAAGAAAATGAAACAAAACAAAAGACTGATGATAAGAAAACTTAACAAAAGGACTTAGTCTAAAAACCAAAGTTCAAAAAGCGGATTCGGGGATGGGATGGATTTGAATTTTGCAATTTTGAATAATCACCGACTTAACATCCGATCCGGCTCCGGCTCCGATAAAGACAAAACAAAACAAAAGACTGTCGAGATGGGAATCGGTAAAAAATTTAAAAGAAGTTCCAAAACCCGATGAGGTCCCAGTTCCGGTTCCGACAGACTAAACCAAAAAAAATGCAATATTGGAACAAAAGACTATCAAACTTTGTTTGAAAAACAACCAAGGATAAAAAAACACAAAAAGGGGGACCCATTTTGACCAAGGCAAAAGATGGGGTGGTTATGCAAGGCATAACAAATGGCGACTCGGCTTGGAAAATGGTTTACCCATTTTCAAGATACCCAAAGAAAATTTCAGTCACCCTAAAACTACTTGGTTTATGAAACATACCAACTTTGAATAAGATTAGATATATGTAGGATAAGTTTGAGCTAGAATCCCAGATGTATGTGCTCATGAGTTATTTCTAAATCTGAGTGTGTGCCTATATTGTGCATCATTCTTTGTAGATACTTTCTTTGTTTGTGAACAACTATACCTAAGATTCAAGCTACATAGGTTGAGTCTTTGAGTATCGTGCAATAAAATCTTGGGAATTGCTCTGCTACCAGATAGGCGTCCATAGCCCTGACGGAGATACCTCTAGTTCTCTCAAAGCATTGCTCTACTACTAGCCAGGCGTCCATATCCCCGATAGAGATACCTGATTACCCATTTGATATTGAGTTTGCCTCTTCTTTCTTTCTTTTCTGTCATTCAAAAAAAAATCTTTAAAAACCTTTCTTGTGGAAATCTTTTATGCACCTTCCTCAATAATTCAGACATAATGAATCTGAAAACATGGGTTGAGAACTACTATGGATTTCATGATAATCTTGGAATCAGATTTTTCACTTGAATCAATGGGTAGAGCTATTCAAAAATAAATAAGTAGTTACTCATGCAGATGTTTTCCTAATTTGGTGACAGATCTTTGATCATAATTCATGAGATATTCACAATATATCTTCTATCCTTAATAACTTTTCAAATCCAAACTAGAATGATCATAAAACATAAGTTTCAGAACCAAATCCTTTTCAATAGTGATAATGAAAATACCTGAACCAATTTCTCTCCTAGTACCAATAGTATACTTTGAATAACAACCCTTTAACTTGAAATGAACAAAATGAAGATCCCCAATGAAACAAGACAAAACAAACAAACAAAAATAAAGAAAGAAAGAAAACAAAAACAAAAACAAAACTAACTAAAACAAAACAAAAACTTAATTACATATGATACAGTATAATACAATTTCTTTTAAAACATCAGACCTTCTATGCACCAAAATAGTGCTTGAGAAACTAACCATTAACTAGTAATGGAACAGACACTCCTGTTAAGGTACTCAAACGAAAATCATTTTCGCCTAGTATTTCAGCCACTTGATAAGGACCTAACCAAAGTCTATCAAACTTCTAATGATCTCCTTTCTTCTCCCTAGCCTTATCCCATAGTAAAACAAGATCTGACATCCTAAAGGCTTTTATTTTGGCTCTCTTGTCAAACCAACGCTTGACAACAGCCTGATGCTTAGAGAATTGTTGCAAAGCAGCATCTCTTTGCTCTTCCATGTTTAACAAATTAAGTAGTCTAACCTCAATCCTATCATCCTTGGTATAAAATTCCTACATGAACTTAAGAACAGGTATTTGTAAATGTATGGGGAAGATTGGATCTTGGCCATAAACTAACTTAAAAGGTGAGTTTCCTATAGCTGCATTGATTCTGGTTCGATCTGCCCATAAGGCAAATTTGTCCCTAGGATTGTTCTCTAACAATTTTCTTATAACTTCCAACAAGTTTTTATTTGTGGACTCAGCCACTCCATTTCCTTGGGGGTAGTAATTGGAAGAATATTTCAAAACAATTTTATGTTCATAAGCCCATGAAATGAATTCAGCAGAAGAAAAAGCAGGGCCATTATCACATACCAGAGCAAATGGAACTCCAAACCTGGTTGTGATGTTCTCAGTCAGAAACTTGATGACCACCTCTATGGTGCTATTCTTGCAAGCTTGGGCCTCAGTCCAATGTGTGCAGTAGTCTGTTGCAGTCAAGATGAATGTATGACCTGTAGAAGAATCTAGATTAATTACACCTACAAAATCAAGTGCCCATTGTGAAAATGGCCTTACCTCATATACGAGTTGTAGGGGCATTGCAGGATTCCTTTCCCTGGGTGCAGAAGTTTGGCATACATGACAAGTCCTACAGTGCTAATGTGCATCCCTAAATACATACGGCCAATAATAGCCCGATCTTAGAATCTGATGGGCCAAAGCATCCGTAGATCCATGCCCTGTTCCATGCCTTCCATGAAACTCATAAATAGCATGCTTGGCCTCTTGCTGGTCCAGACAACGTAGGTAAATTCCTTGAAAATTATTTTTTTAAATGGATCCCCCTTTGAGCATGTAATGAGCACTCTTCATCCTCAATGCCCTCCTCTGAGTAGCATTCATTCCTTCTGGACATTTGTTATTGAGGAGGAAGAAGATTAAATCTATATACTAGGGATCTTTCGTGAATGATTGAACCGTGTACTATTGGCAAGTAATATTTATGTCTACTTCAGCCATTGCTTTTGATAAACCTTGTCCTCAAAAAAGCTTCATTGGGTGAATTTCTAAGTCAAACTCCTATAAGATTTCCATCCATTTCCCTCTTCGTCCCCCTAATTCACTTTGCATCAGAAGAGACTTCACATTTGGATTTGGGACTATGGCCATAACTTGACTTCGAATTATGTAATGCCTGAACTTCTTTACTGCTCGTACCAATGCAAAGGCTTGTTTCTCTATTGGTGAATACCTTACTTCTGCATTCTTAAATGGAGAGCTCATAAAGGCAATAGGTCTCTCCTCGCTCTCTTCTCTTCTCTGTGTTAAAACTGTTGCACATGAATGGTCAGATGCAAAGGAATAAATGTAAAATGGTTTTAGATAATTTGGGCTTGTCAAAATAGGTGCCTCAGATATAGACTGTTTAATCTACATGAAAACAGATTTAGCCTCTTCACTCCACTCTATTTTTGCATCTTTCTTCATCATTTCGTTCAGAGGTTTGACAATTTTTGCAAACCCTGTTATAAATTTCCTAAAAAAATTGATCCTTCCAAAGAAAGACCTTATTTCCTTCTTGCTGCCTGGCTTTGTCAATTTCAAGATGGCCTCTACTCAGTCAGGATCTATGGATATCCCTTCCTCTGATATAATGTGACCCAAGAGTTTCCCCTCAGATACTCCAAATACACATTTCTTTGGATTAAGAGAGACACCATAACTTATACATTTCTTTAGAACCTTTTCCAAGTCAGCAGCATGGTCTTCTTCCACAGCATGTCAAATTATGATATTGCTATCAGGATTCAACCGTGTAGTTTTTGAGTCAAACTCATTGACCCATGATTCATGAGTAGTGTTTCACAAGAACCCATCTCTCATGATAATGGATGGTCCACCTAGATGCAATGATTACTAAGTGGACCATCCATTATCATGAGAGATGGGTTCTTGTGAACCACTACTCATGAATCATGGGTCAATGAGTTTGACTCAAAAACTACACAGTTGAATCCTGATAGCAATATCATAGCATGGTCTTCTTTATTCCTAGAGAAGATAGTTAAATCATCTACATAAATAATTATACATTTTCCTACCAGATCCTTGAAAGCTACATCCATTGCTCTTTGGAAAGTAGCACCAGCATTGATGAGATCAAATGGCATCCTCTTGTAAGAAAACGTGCCCCATTTAGTGGTGAAAACAGTCTTCATTCTATCCTCATGACTGATAAGAACCTGATTGTACCCAGAATAACCATCCAGAAATGACATCATCTGAGAGCCATTAACCTTTCGTAATACTTCATCAAGAGAAGGCAATGGATAATTATCTTTTTCAGATGCCCTGTTTAGATTCCTGAAATCCACACATAGTCTGATCTCACCATTCTTCTTGCGCACAGGAACCAAATTAGCCACCCAAGTAGAATGCCTAACCGGAAAGATTATTCTTCTAGACAAAATTTTTTGTACCTCTTTCTAGATTAAGGGCTCAATTGAAGCATTGATTGGGCATTGCTTCTGACGAAAAGGCTTGGCATCTGGCTTGAGAGGTATGGTGTGAGTAATTACTGAAGTGTCAAAAGTTTTTAAATCATCATAACTCCAAGCAATAGCTTCAATGTTTTGCTTCAAAACCTTAATTATCTTGTCCTTAATTTCCTAAGGACACGTCTTTCCAATAAGAACATTTCTTTCTGGGCCTGAGTGAGTCAAATTAACCGATTCATACTTACCTCCCTCACTCTCTGTAGGCACCCTTTGACGATCCCTTGGGTTTGAGTCAAATATCCTCTCCAAAGCAACTATCCGTTTCGGAATGTTATTACTTTTCAAATCCAATATCCCCTCTGGACTCTCTTTCTCAGGATCCTAGTCTCCCTGATCTCTCTTAGATTCATCTATTATCTGCCCTTGAAAAACATCATAACTTTCCAAAAAGGCTAATATGTGTTGATCATCATCAAATACCTGAAAGTGTCGGACATTATGAGGAACAACTTGGATCGAAATCAACTCAACTGAAAACTTCTCTAGATTAGAATCTTGCATAGGTCCCAATGTGCTTTCAGCAATAGCAAGTGCATCTACAATTTCATTGGCTTCTCTATGGATCAAACTAATCCCAAAAGCATCAAAGTCTTCAATTAAATTCCAAACCCTGTTTCTATACGCAACCAACCTTTTGTTATGACATGTATATTGGTTGCGCACCTGCTTTACAATTACCTCAGAATCTCCCATCACTATGAGAGCAGTGACCTTCTTCTCATGAGCAAACATAAGACCTCGAGCAAGTGCTTCATACTCAACAACATTGTTTGTGCAAACGAACTACAATCTATAAGAAGCAAAATAAGTTTTTCCTTTTGGGTTAGTTAGCTCAATCCCTGCTCCACTTCCTGCTTTAGATTTAGAACCATCAAATTTGAGAGTCCATAATTGGTCTTTGGCTGGGGGTTCTTTCTTCCTAGGGGTAACAAGAGATGGCTTACTTGGGATATGTGGTGGCTCAGACTTTTGATGTTTATCAGAACTTGACTCGAGACAAAGCTCATTTGAAGACTCTTCTATGTTTTCAGCCTGCTCAGAAATCACTTCCTGAACAACCTCTTGAGTCAAATTGCAATCCAACTGATTTCTCATCAATGCCTTGGGTATTGGAAAATTATTTGGAGCAGGTGTATTGAGTGGGAATTGAGATACCTCAACCTTATCTTGAATTTCAGAGCTCAACATCTGAGTATGTTCCTGTGATGAGGAATCTTCTTGTTGAGAGGGGCCAGTCCTAGTAAGGATGGTAGCATTGTTCACTCGGAAAGCGAACTCATTGATGGGAGCCTGCGATTTCTCTTGACATTTTTGTTGAGGTTGATCTACATGACTTAAGATATCTAGACATGATTGGCACATTAACTTTGAATGATTATGATAATGAATCCTACACCAATTAGGAAGTAACAAACTACTTAGATCAATTTCTTCTCCTAAAACTAGTTTATCTTGTTACAACTTCCTTATCAGAACCTATTGGTTGATGGAGATAATTGGGTCACTGTGTTTTAGAGGCAATGTATCCCCGAGACTGACTACAAAGAAAGTAAGGACTTCCTCTTGTTTGTAAACTCCTATCTCAGTCTCAAAGTATGCTACCTCATTTGAAGCATCATATTCTGTGATCATGTAGTTTAGTCTTGGTTCACTTTCAATCCTTATTTGTGTTGCGACTCCTTTCCATGGTAACCACATGTGAGAGAAATCCAAGGACAGATATCCCCCTATGCTTTTCATTAGCTCTCAACTTAGGAGCATACCATACATCTCTAGGATATCAGCCACTTGGATATCTATGTAGGTCTGGATTATTGGATCTGATCCAACCTGCACATGCATGTTCTTTAATTCTCCTACAACATTAACTTTGGTTTTATCCAACTGAATTACCTTTTTATTGGTTGGGATAGGACTTTATCCTAACTTCTTACATATTGAAAAAGGCATGACATTTCCTGATGCTCCAGAATCCAATAAACAATTATACAAATTCTTTAACTTAATAGAAAAGGTGGGGTACTGGTCTTACCTTTATAAATGGTTGCATTTGTCTCCTTTGTTGGAGTCACTTTACCTTTTCCTTTTAAGCGATCTGCATCTTCCAAGGCTTTTAATACCACCTCAAGTTGAGCTGGGCACCACTTCATGATGCCAAAGAGCGACAAGGATGTCTTTTGTCTCTATAATTCTGCAATAAAATCAAACTCTGAATCATTTCGTACTTGATATTTAGGAAACGGAGGCAGATTGCCTCTATTCTGAGAATCAGAAGGCCCCTTTGGTGGTGGTGGATTGTTATCTACATTTTGATTTGGTGGGACCATGGTGTTAGGAGGTATAGATGTAGTAAATGGGCCCTTATTCTGATTTCTCAGAAAATGACCTCCTTTGGAATGAAAAGCTTGGGCATCATACACATCCTCCTCTGGCCCATTGTCTCCTTGCATGGGAAATTGATATTTCTCTTCAATAGTCTCATAAGTCATAGTAGTACTGATTGGCCCATTATCCTGGTTGGAATTTCCTGGTGGAGGATGAGCATCATCTTGTGCAATTTTTATAATCTTCTCCATTTCAAGGCAGTTAACCTCAGAGTGTGCTACAGTATCATGTAATTTGCACCAATTAGTCATGAAATTTAGGTTGGCTACATTAGTAGTATGTGGTCTCTCCTCACCTGACTGATAGTTATGGGGAACTCCCCCATTGTTAGGTCCAGTATTCCATTGCCTATTGTTGTTGTTGTTGTTGTTGAACCTCTGGTTATATCCTCTGTTTTGATTTTGGTAATTTTGGTTAGAGGAATTTTGATTCTGAAAGTTGCAATTGGTGTTCTGATTTCCATTCTGATTGGAGTAATTTCCCTGGTTGTTGTAACCTCCCTGATTTTGATAATTCTGATTTTGGTTGTGGGGAGGATTTTGCCTAAGCTGTGCCATGTCGTTAGACATTTGAGATAGAGTCTTTTTGAGAGTCTCTAACTCACTAGTTAGTTGAACAGTTTATTCATTTTGCACATTATGCATTATGGTTGGGGAATGAACATGGGTTGATCCTCCCACTTGTTGTTGTTGGGAAGAATCTTGCATGCTATTGCCGAAAAAGGGCATGGTAGGTGGATCTTGTCACTCAGATGCAGGTCCATATTGGGAATAAGACATCCCTAGGACAGTGTTGTACAATGGTGGATTAGGCATCTGATAATTCATGGGAGGAAAAGGTGTTCCTAAACTTCCTGATTGCAGACTTATCTGTTGTTGCAAATTGATGGCCAGATGATAAACCTTAGATAGGGAATCAATCTCATTGGGCTGCTAAGTTCTCTACAAGAACAAGCCAATCAAGGGATCAATAGCTCTTAGGTATGCCTGTATGGAAATATTCTCAGCTACCAAGTAGGGGTCTTGTAGCCTATGATACATCCTCTAGAATCTAGTATTGAATAAAGGCAGTGGCTCATGATGTTCCTTTCTAATGGTGGAAAACTAGTGATATAAAATGGTTGGGTCCACATAGACCCTAAATTGATTAATAAATGCATTTTCTAAATCTGTCCAACCCAGAATAGACCCCCGGGGCAGATTTAGATACCAGATATATGCCATATCACCCAAACAATAAGGAAACAATCTACATACCACATTTTCATGAGAAAATTGAGCATGAGTACAAGCATCTTTGAATGCCTGTATATGCTCCTTAGCACTTCTTGATTCACCATGCAAGTACTTAGGACAAAACTTTTTTGGGTTCTTTGGTAAATCATGGATTCCTCCTGGAATGGTCCCTAACGGAGAGGGGTTATTAACAAAATAAGCCACGAGTATGGTTGGGGGAGCAAGTGGTGGTGATGCAGGCTGAATTGGTGGTGACACAGGCCTATTTCATAGTGGTGATGTAGGTTGAACTGGTGGCGATGTGACTGGATTTGGTGGAAATCCTAGGGGAGTAAGCGGTGGTGGTAATGTAGGTATCTCTACCCTACAAGCATGGGGTCTAGGTCTAATCGGGGTGTGAAGTTCTTCAAATGGTTCAGGATTAGTAGAGGATCTGAGGATCCTCTCATATCTCTTTGGTGAGAAAGATCCAATGCGAGCCAGTTTGTTCTTTCAGGCCCTCCTTCTAATGCCAATTTCTATTGATGGTGAAAATGACACAAACAACATTAAAATAAAATATTTCTACTCTATTTCTCCTAAAAAATAAAGATGACATATAGTAGCCTAACTCCCAAGGTCCTGGTAGTTGGTTCTCAACTTACTGGTGTCACTCAATCGGTTCATGCAACTGTAATGTTCGAGGGGCCTATGCTGGTAATAAAGAATACAAGCAATGACTTGTTCATCGAGCTATTCTCAATAAAGAAAGTGGGGTTTTAAAATAAAATAAAAAGATAGATCAAAGAGTAAACCAGTAAATATGAACTAAACATATCTAACATTTGGACATATGTCTTCAACGATGAATGCTTTCCAACAGATCAAGAAAACCAAAGCATGATACAATTCACAGAACAGTCTGTTCCATCGTATACATCTAAGGTGCTTACAGTTACACGTCACAAATACCTTAAGAATTCCAAAAGAACATAAATTCATTCATCACCAAGATCATAGATCAACAGACTTCAACAAATTCAATTCACCGATAATTTAATAAGATAATCCTTAAATCCAGTTTCTTCTAATGACTTTCATCACATAAGAAACTATCATGCTTCAGCACAATCACTGGCATTCAGATAGATTATAACTTATCAACCTCATCACATAAGACTTATTTCTAACACCATATTGTGTAAACCTATAATTTTATTTAACTATAAAATGAAGTAAAATGTATTTTTGTAATCACTATGCAAAATTCTATCTCCTAATATTAGGTAGGCCAATTCTATTCTCTATCAGCCGACCTTTACAATATGATACCCAAAGGGTATTTATAGATATACAAAATTCGAACTCCACTTCTATTTTAAGTCATCCACCCGTTTAGGAACTAAAACTCTCTTGGAAGCTCAGATCTATTTGATCTTGAGTTCTTACTTTAGACATTCAGTTAAAACTGGAGAACAAAAAACATAAGAGAAAAAATGCCATGTGCTTCAAGAACTGTCAGTGTTGCATGCCACATGCAAAGAAGAAGAAAAACATGCATGCATGGGATTTATGCATGTGAAGCTAGATCTGCAATGAACTCATCATAACTGGCGAAGACTTGTTGTAATACATCTAATTCTGGCCCATCAACCCAGTTGTCTTCAAACTTAACTCGCTCCAATTCTGCTGTAGCAAACTCTCTCATATTTCCCAACTTTGTCAACTCTCTTTTAGCAGCTTTTATCTCTTCTTTGACATCCATCAGTCGATCTATCATCAAATCTTCACCATCATCTCCCTTCTGCATGAGACCTTTAAACCTTTCACCCCATTTCTCTTTTATTTGGCTCAAAGGAAGGCCTCCCTTTGTTAGTATATTAACATCGACTATGATAGCGATGACTGCCTCCAACTCTTCAAATTGTTCGATTAGATCCTTAACAACATCTTGGACCTCATTCCTATGCTTGCACAAGAAATCTGTTCTGAATCATATTATACGAGAGGTCTTTTCCACAAAATCCTTATTATCCTCTTCAAGTATTGACTATTCAAGAAGAGTAGTCAAAGGCAATGTACTAATCTTCTCCAATTTCTAACTATACTCTTTATATTCCTCTTCTTTCTTCTCCAATGCTTAAATGTATTGATGTATTTCCCCTATTAACTCTTCTGTCCCTTTATAAACCTCAAAACCTTCAATCAAAACTTCACCTACTTCTTGATTTAACTTGTCAACCCATCTATCTAACATCTTTTCTTTGCCCCTTACTTGCACTAAATCATCTACCTCCTTTTTACTCAGCAAAATTGGACTCTCCATAGCAGCTACCTGTTTTGATCTTGGAGAAGAGACACTTTTCAAAAAGGAATGCAATTGATCTAACTGAGCTTTAAGCTCAACTTTCTTCTACTTATCCTTTAATATCCTTCACTTGGTTATCGAAGCTACCACATCAATTAGATTCATTTTTTGATTCCTGGTAGGCCTTCCCAAGTTAACAGTACCAATTGATAATTCATTAACTGCATGTCTCCTACCTCCTTTTCTATCATTGATATTGCACACTCAGCAACAATTTCTCCCTTTTTCGTGAGCCTGGTGGAGTGTAGGATCTTGGCCTTCTTTTTAGGCCTCTCTTGTTCAATCTTCGTCATCATATCCTCCCAATTGAGAAGTTGTGAAGGTGTTATTGTTCTTTTCTGTAGGTCCAATTTTAACCAAGTGGGAGCACATAGAGCAGTAGTCATCACAGTGGAAGAAGAAGAAATAGTAGTAGTAGAAGGTGGTTGTACATTTGCTTGGGGTTGAGAATCAACCCTTGGTTCCTCTTGTTGTTCTTGCACCACATGCATCTGTACAAGCTTTTCAACCTCTTCCCTATCTTTTTGTTCTTGTGTCTTCTTATATTCTTCTTTCTTCTTCAACCTTTCTTCTTTCGATCGCTCTCTCTCCAGTCTCTCCTTCTCTATTCTTTCCTTTTCTAGTTTTTCCTTATCCAACTTTTCTTTCTCTAGATCTTCTTTTTTTAGTTTCTCTTTCTCTAAGACCTCTAGTCTTTCTTTCTCTATTCTTTCTACTTCTAAATCCTTAATCTTTTCTACCTTTTCTTCTTCTTCTTCTCATTGCTTTCTAACCAGCTCTTCGGCATCCTTTTCCTTCCTTAATCGTTCTGCTACTTCTTCTTTTCGGTGAGCTTCCTCAACAAGTTTTAACTTGGCAACCAAGACTTCTTTCTCCCTCTGCTATCTTGCATTCTCTTCGTCAAGGTCATGAATCTTTTGTATTAATTCTAACTTATCATTTTCTTCCTTGACCTTGATTTCATGTTCCTTTTGCCTTTTATGCCTCTCTACTTCATCAGCTCTTGACTTAGCTTCAATTTGTTGATGTTGTAGTATCAGATCAGCTTGGGTCTTCACATCAATTACCTTTTTTTTTTCTATTGCTACAGCTTGCTCATCAACAACCTTCTTGACTTCTTCAAACAATGTCCACTGATCCTCTTGTGTCATTACCTATCCAGTATCCTCTTCTGGAGGCATATTCTCTTGCATATCCTTCTTCGACATAGTCTCATCTGAGTTTGTTCCAACATCATGAATCTCTACCCCTTTTCCTTTAAATGACTCAGTAATACCATGAAGAGTCCCTTCAGGCATACTACCACTTGATCATTTTGTAGGAGGGACTTGAGTAGAAGATTCACCTAATGTAGGTGTTGGAACAACCGATCCCATTTGAGCATCTCCTTCTTGTGTTTCTACTTCATCAACTGCTGCTTCAAGTTCTATTTCTTCAATGTTTGGGGGAAAGAACTCCAAAAGCTCTTTGGGAGGTGTCTTTCTTTTGAGTCTTTTATACCCTTTCCCCTTTTTAGGAACTAGTCCTTGAGGAGCCTTGGTTCTTAGAACCAACCATTGAACACTTCTATCCAAGACTGCTCTTCCTATCTACTTAATATCAATAGTTTCCTCACTATCCCAGTCAATTGGATCCAGACTTTTAGTTCCAATGTTCAAAGTTTCATAAGATGGATCCAATACAACACCATCACCCACCAACGTGTCAGGAATGTCATTTTTGACTCCAAATTCTGACATGAGTGCGATAGGTAATATTTCATAGTTCTTCTTCCTCAAATCATACTCATCTTATCGATCACTCCAAAAATATTCTAATAAATTGAAATGCTTGTCAAAAACCGAAGGAAACAAGGCATGCATCTTACCCTTTGGGTCAAAATACCTACGAGCTATGTATAAACCTAACTTCAACTATATCAGCTCACTGCAAACCACCTTTGCTCCTACCAAATGTTGACAGCTATACTCACCCAACTTCATGGGGAACTTGTGGCATCCTGTCTTATGCTTTATTCCAAACCGAGCATTAACTCCATTAGCACTATCATGTTATTGCAACACCTTGGAAGCAAATGTGGGTGGCCTTCAAAACTAGCTAACCTAAAATATGTAAATTTGGGATATTGAATGTACCAACATCCCCATTCAGCAATAAATGCCATAGCCTCTTGACTCAGTCTGTACCCTGTATCTCCATTGAGTTGGTTAATGACTATATATATGAATGCATCATTAACTCTTCTGAATTGAGTCTCAACAACCGGTAGAGACAACTGGTTGTAATGCTCCCACACCTTCTTTTGTCCATCTAACACTCCCATTATCCCTACTCTATTTAAACCTGGGAAGATACCCAACCTTGTTGTTGCATACATAATGTAAGAAGTCATAAAGAAGCATTTAGTCCCCCTCATGCTAGTCAGTTGATCATGAATAGCATTTGATACAATCATTGGCCAATCAAACTATTGGGCTCCATTTAAGATTATCTGGATGAAGGGAAACATCCACTCCTTGAAATGAAACGTATCTCTCTTTCCAAAAGCCCTAGACAACATCCTTATTAAATCTGATGCCTCCTCATGGAAATTTGCCCTCTTTGGCTGGTTTGCAAGTTTGGTTAGAGACTTTTTCTCTATCTTCAACCACTTTTTGTTGAAGTAAGACTTATTGGATTGCTTATACTTACTATATTTCTCCAAGGCCTCTGCCTCATCCAACTGCACCAAGTTCTTAGGATTTGGGACATTAAATATACTTTGAAATGCTTGAGGAGTAAGATCAATGATTACATTGCCAGACGTTGTCTGGTGGCTGGATTGTAAGCACTTGTTGCTGTCAAGATCAACTTCGGGCATTGGATTGATAAAGGAAACACGATGGTATGGGTAAGGCCAGAGTCAACAATTCTTTGTGTCCTTCATGTTACATTTTCCTGTTCCACAAAGGTTTCTGCATATAGCTCCTCAAAATTATACTGTCCCAAATTGGTATCGGTGATGTCTAACCAATCCAATTCTACTTTTCTCATTGTGACAACAAGACTCCTGTGATTATACCTTAAGGTATAAGGTAGTTGTTCTAGCTTTATCTTCTTGGGCTTAGCTGCTGCACTTGATGTTCCTACAGGTCGGTTCCTTTGGGAGGATTCTCCTGATGTTCTTGACATCTTCTTAGCTTTCCTGCAACAAAACCTCTAGTTAGATCCTCGAGTAAACATCTCAAAATGTGTCTTTAAAATCATACCTTTCAAACATACATCGAAGGCAGAACCAGGCAGAAATCATCTTAAACAATCTTCTTTCAACATACTGCCGGGCTCGGAGCAGAAACCGTTATTGACATTCTTCTAACAAGAAGCGGGCTCAGAGTCGGAAGTGAAACATTGATCGGAACCAAAATCGGAATGGGAACTGATTCAGTCTCCTTTAGATTTTTTGTTTTCATATTCAGTTTCAGTTCCGCTTTCACCCAGGTTAACATTTTTATGAAGTGAAGCTTCTTACTATAAGTGGAGTCAGAGACGGTATGGAAGATGGAATTGACAATCAACATAAAACACATCCAAAACTCTAAATCAATTCCGATCCCACTTTCGGCTATGTTAACCATGTCATCATCAAAGTTTTTTAACAACCTAATACATAATTTCATGATTGAAGACCAAGGTCATATTAAACAAGATAAGGCATAAAATATAACATAAAAGGACCTTACCCATATGACCATGGGACGACTGTATTTTTAGGGCATCATATTTAATCATTTTAAATGTGATCACAGAAATGCATAAAACCTTATCCTAGCAAACGCAATATGAAACTAGGGCATGGATTTAACCCTTCCTAATTTAACCAAACAAATGTGCAGTAAAAACCAGATCTTATAAACCCTAACTCACTGTAAAAATAGGATTTAATCTACCTCACTGTGAAAACCCTAATTAAATCTACTCATTTAGAACCTAACACAGCACAACGTGATCATGACAAAACGTGAAAATGACCGTGCCCTAACTCACTATAAAACGAGAAACAAAAGCAAAAACAAGAACAACAATCAAACAAAAGAAAGCAAACAAACAAACACCCCAAACCTACCAAAAATGGAAAACCTGCCCAAAGATCTAAATCAAACAAACACCAATCAAAAACACGAAAGTAAAATAAATAAATAAAAAATGAGAATAGGAAACCTACCTCGAACGCAAAACCTGGCTAACCTTATGAATTGATTCACAAGCAACTATCTACTCCTCCTTCAATCAATTCACTCAGATGGACTTCGTATCTGCTCTATTTCGCTCTTTGATTCTTTAACAATGGTAATAATAATGCGTTTAATCTTTAATGAAGGTAAAACTTGAAGTTCTTACCTACGCATAGCAACTGTCATAAATGCATTGAATGTGGTTAAAGCAGAGTCAGAACTGGAGAAGAACAAACACTTCACTACAGTGCGACTTTAGTTGAAAAGTCAACAACCAAGAAATGACGGGGGTGGAATCGAGATGAAAATGGATTCGAAAAATTGAGTAATTTCTCAACTTCGTTCCCATTCCGGTTTCGGGTTTGCCAACAAAGCATAAAACAAAACCAAATAGGAAAACAAAACAAAACAAAAGATCGACGATAAGAAAACTTAACAAAAGGACTTAGTCTAAAAACCAAAGTTCAAAAAGTGGAGTCGAGGACGAGATGGATTTGGATTTTGCAATTTTGAATAAACACCAACTTAACATCCGATCCGGCTCTAGCTCCGATAAAGACAAAACAAAAGAAAAGACTATCGGGATGGGAATCGGTAAAAGTTTTAAAAGAAGTTCCAAAACCCGATGAGGTCCTGGTTCCGATTCCGGTTCCGACAGACTAAACCAAAAAAAACGCAGTATTGGAACAAAAGACTATCAAACTTTGTTTGAAAAACAACCAAGGATAAAAAAACACAAAAAGGGGGACCCATTTTGACCAAGGCAAAAGATGGGGTGGTTATGCAAGGCATAACAACACCAATGGATAGGAAGCCTCTTTCTATTAAGGTCAAGAGTTTTATTTGTATGTGGGTTAGTGAATAGTAAGCAAAAATCATATTTTGCATTTTTTTCATTTTTTACTTGTTTGTATGATAGTTTATCTATATAAAAATCTCTACACTCTCGCCTCTTATCCACACAACCACTTAATTACTTGCAAATTGCATCTACATGCGTTAACATGGCTTGAAGTGAATTTGCAAGCATGGTTTTTTCTGAGGTTGAACTTATAGAATCGTTCAACCTCACAATTAACTCCTCAATTTGTTTCTTGTTGTTTTCTATTTCCCCCATTAAATTTGTTGAGTTCCAGGAGGATTTTGAGGAATTGTTGGAGGAGTTTGTTACTATGGTTGTTCATTGGTATTTTGTTTGTATGCTTGTTCATGAGGAGAAGGATTTTGAGGAGGAGAATCAGATGGACTTTCAACTCTTGATAATTAAAGAAATTAAAATAAAAAACATATTAAATCTACCTAATTAACAACAAATTCATTAAAAAAACCAATAAAAACTTACTCCTTTGAGCTACATGTCGATGTGGTGGCATTCTGGTGAAGAAATAGTAGAAATTCTATGAATAAAATTGATGAATTTGAGATCTCCACAACATGATCACATTTTGGAAGGGTTTGCAAGTCGTGGATGAATAAATATGATAGTCTAAAATGATTCAAATTTCTTTTTTTCCTTATAAAGACTCAAAACATGCTTGTGTTATAACGCGAGCGAGCTATCGGCTAGGGGTGACCAAGCCTTAGGCTTGAACATACCAAGCCATAATGTGAGCACATTATAATGCGCTCGCGTTATTACTTTTCAATTTTAAAAAAAAAAATTGACCACTTTTTGGCCCCCACACTTTTTGCACCTACCCTAGCATGTGGTTTAATCATGATGTCATGATAGCTTGGTTGCACTCATTGGCTATACACTTGTAGTGGGAGCTTTTGATAGTGATGATTTGGTGGTGTTGGATTGGTTTGATGTGTGATGTTTTGATGGCGGTTGT
The DNA here is from genome assembly GCA_007115665.2 of Sequoiadendron giganteum. Taxonomy (NCBI): domain Eukaryota; kingdom Viridiplantae; phylum Streptophyta; class Pinopsida; order Cupressales; family Cupressaceae; genus Sequoiadendron; species Sequoiadendron giganteum. Next base: position 428,557,657 of record CM021100.1, read on the forward strand.
ATGTATCTTCTTGGCTTGGATATATTGGTTTCACTTGTATGTTACTGACATTGTAGTTGAGTGCATGTAGACCAAGATGATATTCATGGAGGATATGGTAGTCACAATGTATGTGTAACTCGAAATCATGGTTTTGTGGGAGCTATTAGCAGTGATGTGAATGCATCATTGGTGATGGTTATCTTCATGTGATTGGAGATATGGTTTCTTGGTTTAGAGTGTGTTTAATATTATGTCATGATATACTCTTGATTCTAAATTAGATTTTTGAATGTTATATGTTCTCTTGAGACCAGTATGTTTACATTGGTGCATGTGATATCCTAAGAGGAGATAGTTAGATCATGTTGTCATGATAGGTTCTTGATTCTACAGTTGGAGCTTTGACATTGATCTTGGTATTTCTCTTTGTATTGGGTACATTAATCATTTGCTTGATTACTTCATGATGGTGCTATGTTGCATTTGGATTTTGGCATGTATTGATTAGTTACAGGTTCTCATGGATACTTGGAGATGTGGGTGATAGTTGGAGTTCTCTTGTTATTAGAGATATTTGCAGTTACTCTTTAGAGGTTTCAACAGGAAAACTGAGGAGCTTTCACCTAGATATGGACATGAGTTCATGATAGACCAATAGAGGATATTGTTCTTGGAGTGATTCATGATGGCTTGGTTATCTTAGAGAAGCGTTCTCATTCCCTACTCTTGGTCTACTTGGTAGTTTACCATTTGAGAGGTATTTTCCCATTGTATCTTTCATATGTGTTAGGTTTTGTGCTTTGATTTCTCATGGGATTGAGTTGATTCATGGTGATTGATTTTGGATACTCATTCAAGGATGGTTCAACATGAGTTTATATGCTTTATATTTCATAGATATGGATCTTGAGCTATGGATAGTTAGTTTTGGAGGATTCATTTTGAAGGATGTTATGACATGGTTATCTCCTTGTGCATTTAAGTTTATGATATCATTCTTTGATGAGGATTGTTAAGAGATGGTTTATGGTCTAATTTTGAGATTTGGGGATGGTTACTTTGAGTTTGATCTTCTTGATTATAGAGGATTACATCCATGTTTGCATTATTACATTGATTCATATGTTGTACTTGGTCTATGGGATTGAGTTTTATGGGTGTTGTTGAGGCTTCTCATTTGAGGTTGTTAGGAGATCATACTTGACACAATGTTACACTTTTGAGGTGTTGGTAGAAGGACATGTTATGGTTTACAGGTTTTCTCTCTTCATAGTTCATTCTTGAATGTTTATGTTCATATTATTTGGGAGGATGGTGGCAACATGTTGTGAGAGATTATGCATCTATTTGGGTTGCAGGTGTGGATCATTGTTATTTTTCTTGGTAGTTCATTGTTGATTATTTATCACACCTTGATATAGTATTGAATGGTAAAATTGATATGCTTTGGTATTACCTATGCAGTGGGAGTTCCTGGATATGTATGTTCTTCATTAACAGGTTTGATACAGGGAGCTCATGATTGTGATTTATGGGTTGCATATGTTCTTGGCATGAGTTTACTTATGTATTGATACCTTGGAGGTATGGATGGTTGGATGTATTAGCATGTGTTGTGGATTCTATTTTTGATCATGTGGGTTTTGTTTCTTTTTCTTCATGATGGCAACTTTATTAGAGCCTTTGTTATCACTTGGATTTGATGCTTGTGTTCTTGGATTGGTGTGTCTTCACCTTGGCATGTTGGAGGACGAGAGGAGTTCTTGTTTGAGATGGTGGTCACTTTGTTCTTATTGCAGGTATCTTGATGGAGCAAAAGAGCATGTTACAGATTCGTGTGGTTACATGTACGGCTATGATGATGTATTTCATGTATTGATCCCTTATGCAAATGTATAGAACAAGTGGGAGAATATTGGGATATGACATTGTACACCATTGCATAATTTGATATTATAATATTGTTATTAAATAATTATTTAGTTGTGATGCACCTAGGTGGTGAGGTCAATCACACTAGGTAATTATTTGGGGACCACTTTATATTGTATTGTAACATTGTATTATTATTTAATGTGTGGGAGACATGTGATAATAATTTAACATTGGGGAAATATTAAATAAAGTGAAAACTTACTACCCAATATTAAATAAGGGATTAGTGGTTTTGTATTCACATGGTTTTATCTTACCACTTGGTTGTATTTGTGTGAGCGTGAGTCTATAAAAATGAGCACATGTTTATTGGTTAAAGTTGGCTAGGCGAGTGGGTTGTCATTATTGAGTCTTTTTGAGTGTATATGTGAAGCATGGCATGGGATGTGTGGATTCATGATTGGAAACATTAGGATGCATTGAGAGGTTTGATGCTTTGGAGGTATTCATTGTAACTCTTGTATTGCTTTATTGTTGAGTAATATGGAGTATGGATGTTTTTGGAGGCTGGGTTTTTCCCTCTTGAGGGTTTTCCCAAGGTATATCTTATATTATCTTGTGGCTTGTCTATTTGATTTGTGCTTTATGGTTACTTGTATGCATCTTTATCTCTCATGGGGTTATGTAGGAAATGGATTAAGAATGTGGGTTCAATGCATTATTTCCTAACAATTAGTCCTTAAACTTGAAATGTCAAATTTTGATATTTTTAAAATAAATTTTAATTTGTTAGGTTTCTTGTAAGAAAAATTATGGCATCAATCTACACATAATTATATATACAATGAAAAAAATCCAAAAAAATATTAGTTTAGCTCAAATTATGGTGTCCGTACTTGAGGGGTTTTCAAAAAAAATAATTAAGTTCAATTGTATATATATATTATAAAAAATATCCTCATCAATTTTCATTATAATACACATATTTTCCCAAAATGAATTAGAAAAATACTTTTATTTAGGTCAAATTAAGGTGTTTGCACACATGCATGGTATGGTCCTAAAAGGTGACTTTTAAGAAGTGATTTTTATACATGCCTATTAAAAATTAATTTGTATCATCTAGGTATTAGAATAAATTACAAATTTGAAAACTACAATTAAAATACTACATTTCATATTATTGGACTTTGTTAAGATTATGTGTAAGCGTTTTCAAATTTTCAATCGAATTGTGACAAATTTTGAAAATCAAGAAAAAACACTTTCAATTTTTGAACATTCTGTGGACCCAACTTCTTGCACCTACCCTTTATTTTGGTGTCTAATCTATCATAATGTTGTTTAATATAGTTATAGTACTTCTTTTGGAATGATTTTTATACATGCATATTAAAAATTAGTTTGTATCATCTAGCTATTAGAATAAATTACAAATTTGAAAACTGGACTCAAAATACTACATTTCATATTATTGGACTTTGTTAAGATTATGTGTAAGGATTTTCAAAATTTCAATTGAATTGTGACTGAACCACAAATTTAAAGGGGAAAGAGGATTCCCCAAAGGCTTCTAGGGTTTTCACCTAGAAACTAGAGAGAAAATCTCTTTCGTGCTAAAATATTTGTGGATTCATTCATGATTAGGGGTTTGAATAGGTGATGTGTGTGATGTGGGATGTGTCTAAGTGCTGCAAACTAATGAAATAAACTAACTATGAAATGTAAAATAATGTAATGCAAATGTATTTGAAAGCACTATGTAAAATGCCCTAAGAATGACCTAAAATGCATGCAAACTGTAACAGAACTGAAGGTTGATGAAGAGGAGCTCTAAAATCTTCCAGATTCTGTTGTTGATGCTGACTGGGACACTTACACCAAGTTGGGTGACTTAGTCTTGCTTCGAGGAAACTTTGTCATAACCAGTTTCCGGGAAATGGGTGTCCAGATCTGTAGAGATCACTTTTCAACCTTGGCAATGGGACCAATAGTCCAATGATGGCGACTTAGTCCACCTGGGAATTTCGGGAATCTCGAGACTAGAATTTTTAGCTACCCACTTGTACTTTTGTTTCTAACAGAGACTCATGTCTGAATCTTTAGATGTTGAACTGCAAGTTGTCTTCAAGCTCCTTTTAGGGTTTGTCGACTTGGAATGATGTGAATGGAAATATGACACCTTTTAGCACCTTACTCTTTGACTAATCTACATACAAAGTATGCAAAACAAACATGCAAATAGGGGAAAAGGGTTAGGGTTAGAGAATAGGGGTTTGCCTTAGTCAAACCCCATGTTGGTAATCAAGCCCTAGATAATGAAATGAAATGCAAAGAGAAAGATGATTGAATAACATGCAAGTACAACAACTCACAAAGCCCTTGTTGAAGAAGTCTAAAGATATGCAAGTGATCAGTTCCAATGGATGTTGTTTGATGTGCTTAGTGCTTGAATGTTTGATGCTTGCTTGAGAAGATAGATTGCTTGATTGCTTATGAGGATGGAAAGAGAGGGGATGAAAATGAGGATAAAACCCCTTATTTATATATGTTATGCCCTAATTCCCCAAAAATAACACATCACAAGATGACCTTAGGGTTTAGGAGACAAAATATCATCGGAAATTAAGATTAAATTTGATTTTTATGTCAAATGGGACTAAGTTACCCAAGGTGGAAACTTAGTCCACTTGGACAATTTCAAGTGGATGTTGGGAATTAAAAGGGGATTAATGTTGATTAACGGGATTGTCTTCTAAAACACACTTAAGTATGACCTATAAGTGCATTAAGGGGTCATTTTAACATAAGAAAGGGTTAATTTGTTGATGACAAGCCTAGGAAAGTGTGAGTTTGTTACAACACCTTACAACACTTTGAGATAAGGCTTGGAAAGAGGTTATTTAGATGAATTGTTGTAGAAAACTCCTATAAAAGTGAGAATGTGTTATAACACTTCACAACACCTTTGTAAGACATCATTAGATTTATGTTGATTTGCAAGTGTTCAAGGCCTAATATGAATGTGTTGGCCACATTACAACATTAAATCTAAGCAAAATCAAGCCAAAATCCACAAGAAAAGGCCCAAATGAGTGAAAAATGTCAAGGATACATTTTTTTGCAACATAGTGACAAATTTTGAAAATCAAGAAAAAACACTTTCAATTTTTGAACATTTTGTGGACCCAACTTATTGCACCTACCCTTTATTTGGGTGTCTAATCTATCATAATGTTGTTTAATATAGTTTTATTACTTCTTTTGGAATGATTGTTCTTGTTATAACTAGGATCAAAAATTATAGTTTATGATTAAAGTTTTATGGAACATAAGGTTTGTTACAATGGTGGGTAAAATTGTGGCTCGAGGGAGATCAACTCCTTTAGTAGGCTTTCCTTTGATAAAGGCAAGTAGTTGCAACAATCTACTCATATTTGCATATCATGGATCTTCTTGTAGGGTTTAACTTGCAATTATGTTGTAAGTTATATGTGTGGACATATCTTCAATGTCTATATGCCTCCATGTCATTCACTACAAGTTTTTCTTGTACATATAGTGTATTTTCTTGTATAACCTCAATGTCTTTGTGTGGTCATGATCCATATTCAATCATGATGAAGTACAATCTTGATCCCCTGTGTTTCACATTTTTGGTCTACTCCCAAAGATTTGAATTCTCACTATGTCTACAAGAGATACACATCCCCATCTAGAGCCACTATTGGGACTCAAATCTATAGTGTCATTTTTGCTTGAGTCCCTTCCATTTTGTATGTATTAATATTTGACCCATTGTTTATAACTAATCTGAGACATCTTAAGTGGTTCTGCTAAATGTCAAAAGATGCAAATTATATAAAAAGTCTAAGTTTGGGTTGTTTATGATGTTTTTTGGTTTTTTGATCGTTCAAACTTTCAAGGTTGTCCATATTTGTATACCTTCCTTTCCTATCTTGACAACATGCTTAAGTCCTTGTTAAAAAGAATTGAAGTGTTTTTTTGTCGAAGTTTCAAAGTTCCACATCCTTCAATACCATTCATTTGTCATTCCCAAGCCTTTGAAATTAAAAAGCCTATTAAAATTCTAAATCCTTTGTGTCCACTGGACTTTTAGACTTTCTCATCCATCCCATCCCTAAATACTTGTTCCCCTTCATCTCTACTTCTCGAGCTCTAATACCTTACATTTCAAAAAAATTACTAAATCTTATGAGATTAAACTTTCAACATTATCTTTAATTAAGTACCCATTTTCACCAATCTTTAAAAGTTCAAAAAATTGTCAAATATACAAAACATCAATAATAACCGATTTTTTTTTATAAATTTTTGAATGAAACCCATTTAAAATATCTCAAATTGATTTAACAATGGTTCAAATATAATTAAAGCATACAAAATAAAAAATATTCAAACACGCGGCCCTTGTCTGCTTAACTTGTCTATTCAAAGTTGAAACTCCAAGCTTATTTATTTTTCACTCTATCATGCTCATTTTGTATGCCCTAGATAGTTACTATAGCGGACCTCTAGTTCTATGTTAATTCAAATGGAAATGGAGCTAGGTACTTCTATCTATCAAACCCAATTCCTCCTTTTCATCTAAAACCTCCCCAAATCATCCATTGGGTACTAGATATCCTTGCACATGGAAAACTTCCAGTAGAGCCCTTTCAATGCAACATTCTTTATCCAAAAGGGTAGTCAGGACACATTCAGTAAATCCTAAACAATCTACCCCAGTCTCCACTGCAGGAGTAACAAACATAGCAAATGTTGTTTTGTTTTTGGAGGATGCATATGCAGCAGATTCAATGTCAAGTGAGACAATGCAGATTGCTTCTAAAGCACCACTGTGGCTTGCACTTGCAGTTCTGACGTTTCGTGTTGTTTCATATCTTTTATTCAACATTTATCATGAGAAGGCTAGTGTTGTGTAATCCTGTTTCTTTTCAGTCATATTGCTAGTGATGCTCTCATATTTGATAACATTCATTTTATATCCTTGGTGGTATTTTTGATGTCGAGTGTACCAGTACCATTGACCAACGGTGCTAATGCCTGGTACAAGTAGGCCCTGATTGCATATGGGATTGCTTATTGCAGGTTAATCCTGGTGCCAAAGTCACTGATTGGGTGTTTGGTTTAGCTACGATGGTTCTTGTGGGAAACCTTGTAACACTTGTAACATTAGGGGTAAGCGTTCTGCCTGTTCTTGAATGTTCTTGAGTGGTGAGAAGTATATCGTGTAGTATTTGAATACCACTTTTACAGGGGGGATAAGTAAGATTTATTGAGAGAAGCTCAAAACTTTGTTTTTTCTTCTATTTTTCTTGCCATTTTCATTTAGGTTATATGTATTCTTATATCAATCCCTGTTTCTAACCTCCTTTGGACTATCTTTAGGAGTCTAAAAGAAACAATCGTCCTTCAAAACAAATATAGCTATGGAATTCTCACATTTCTTTTCAAGGTTAAAAACATTTTGTTCAAATACCCTTTTAGCTTTGCTGCATCATGGAAATTGCAACTTTCAACATTCAAGGAAATATGGTCTCTATTACTGGGCCCCTGGTTGATAATATATTTGTTTTGATATTTTATCATTCGACAATCATAATATTTGAAGTTAGGGAAAACATCAATTTTGGACTTAAAAAGGCTTATGCACCGAAACAGAGCAGAGTGAGCAGATGCAGTGTCATTTATAGTGATCTCTCCCCCATACTCTAGTAAAAGCCTCAATCATAGATGGACAATAATCAAAGCTAACAAAGTAATATTGTGTTAAATAAAGTAAACTAAAAGTCAAGGAGTATAAATCTAGTAACTTAATGGCAAACTTACTGACATAATCAGTTTTACAAGGGATGTTCCTGTGATATCTCCTACATCAAACATGTGTTAGGTTCTAGTACCAGTAGTTTGAAAATTCAGTTTAATGGCAACACCAAAAACATGTTTTCATGTACTTCCATAAATTTGTATGGAATCCGTATTATTGTAGCTAACTTTCCTTATTGCACTTGCTATCACTGTTGACCTTGCTCCTCCATCGATTTCGAGAACATTAATTGCTTCAATATCTTAGACTCTCCAGTATTGGTGAAATTGCAGGTGACATTATGCCACTATTGGTTTGTAGAAGGAAATTCAGAATAGGGCTGAAACAAAATCTGTAGGCATAATCATCACATATCATAACCCTTGTCATGAGCAATTAGTGATCTTACACTACTGACATTGAATCATCACTTTGATAAATTGAAATTCCTTAAAATAATTATTGAATTCTTCCAGACTACGAACTTCAAGGGCTCTAAGTATCTAACTCCCTCTTCACTAATGATAAATGCTGAAGGCAAAAAGAGAGGAAATATTCTATTAAACATTCACAATTGCCAGGGTATCTTAAAGCTTCTTGGGAGTTCAGTTTTACCCCACTTTACTTCCTTTTGGGAACATCTTGCTTCTGACTCCAATCTGAATTAAGATAGAATCACAAATGTCGGCTAAATTCTGAATGCTTCTTGGGAGCTTTTATATTCCTATGTAACTTGCTTTTGGATTTTCTTGCTTCTAAACCCTTTCAATAAAATTGGTTTTCAGATGTTAACCATAGCAACACTTTTTCTATACTGTAAGTAAATTCATTGGCTTCTACCATTTGAGGAATTTGTTCATCAAGAACTAATTGTCATGTACTTCATGAAATTTATCCATCATGAGTTTATGGCTCACATTTTGAAATCTTCTGTGTTGCTGGAGATATACTAATGTTGACTATAAGTACCACAGTTGCACACATGCCAAAAGAAAGAGACAACTTCACTGAACCGCTAGGCTATAGTTATTATAAACAGGAATCAAGCATGTAAACTTGAATTTGATTTTTGAGCAATTAAAATATGTGAAGGTGGATCCTTAATTCATATGTTGAATATTGAATTTGTCTAATGCAATCTGTATGCGACAGATTCTTGAAATAGAAAATCATAGGATTGGACCTCAAATCTTGTTCAAACTTCGCCATAGTGCAGTCATTGAGATAAACATTATTTCAGTGGACAGTTTCAACATCATAGGCAATAGAGTGGCAGGATTACGTAGATCAGATTATAACAAGTTACTTGCATTGTAAACAATCAGTACCAAAGACAAATTCTACTGAAAGAATTAATAACAAGCGGAAAATAATGTTTGAATCTACATTTCAAACTAGCCACATACTTTAGCAACCTCATGTGTGCAAGCTAACAAAATACATTTCTTCGGATAAGCGTGTCTGAATGTTGAGAACAAAGCATAATAACATCTCTTTGAAGATGGGAGAAAATAAAAGTTTACTAATATGTTCTGCCTCCTACAAATCGATTCCTACTAGATCATTCATCATACTAATAGGGTAAAACAAATATCTTTGACCAGGTTAAACAGAATCATTTTTCCATTCGTAAAGCTAGCTTTTCAAGGATTTGCCACAGTTGCAGGGTAATTGCATCTTGGAGGTTATCATTCACAGGAAAAATTTCAGAAAAGCAATCATGGAAGGCATGTCACTGTTATTTATACAAATAAATCCTTTTTAAAACCAAACCCTTTCACATAGCTGCACATAATCACAAGATACATGTATCTATAAAAAACACAATGTCAATTTGGGAATTCATGGCTTAAACCACCACAACTCCATCTTATATTCTCACCAATTTATCTTTGCAGCTCAAATAGGTTGCTGAGTCAAAGTATAAATTGTCTTAATAGAATGCAGGAACTAATAATCATTTAAGCATAGTCTAAGCAGTGTTGATTGAACGGTTTGAGCTAAAATGGCCTGAAAACTCATAATAATGATTAATGGTAATTGGTAAGGATTTACATTTAAATGAACTGCATAAGAGGCCATTTAAGGTTGAGGTAGGTGAAACTGATATAGAGATGCCTGAATTATGAAATTGAATGTTTTCATCTAATGAGCTTCTGATAGTTTTGATGGATAATGGGTTTACTTTGTATTTTCATATAAGGCATAGATTGAGGAAGTTTAAGGTTTTGGATTTGATTCCTCTTCTTGTCTTTTGGAATTAATAAATAACGGTCTGTAGAAGGATGAAGTGGAATTTAAAAGCAAAATTGGTTATTTAACATATCAAAGTTTATAGGGAGAGAATGGCATTAGGCATTTTATAAATGGTGTCACAGTTCATGAAATTGGATAATAAGTAAGATTTATATTTTGAATGAGCTGTGACAGTTTTGCCAGACTGGTTTTGGGCTTTGTAGAATTGTGTTGAAGAATGGATGAAATGGTGAAACAGCAAATGGATCCAAAAATGTATGGAATTGAAAAATTGATGAAGATTAGGTTTTCTAAAATTGAACTGAACAGTGGGAGATTTCGAGAGCCTTTAAGTGAGACTCTTGTTGGGTATTATGTAGAATTGCCTGATGAAACTGGAAATATATTCAAGGTTTGATTCAAACAAGTTGTAGGAAAATAATAAATTCATATAAGCATGGGATTTACTTTTAGTGCATCTAAAGATCACTTTTCCAGCCTCCCGATTCTAGTTTCAGCTATTTTATTCAACAAGTTTTCCTAGTATTACGGCGTGAGGTGGATGCTCTGTCTTGAAGATTGAAAACAAGAACCCTAGCTATTGATTTAGTGTTTTAAGTGCTTATATCATTAAACCTAGGATTTTATCTTTCAATCTACTAACCTATTTTAATTTAATCTAAGATAAGCTACCGATATATAATATAGAATTCTGTTTTGGTTCATATCTAACAAATGAAATAAACTAGTATGGAGTTAGGAAATGTAAAACTAGCAAACCGAAGAGAAAGGAGAAAGAATGAGCATCCTCGGGTGTACTAAATGCTATTGCAGGCTAAGGAATGTGGAAGAGAGCTGACTAATGAGAAATCTTGCGAAATTGGGAATCTGAAAGCTACTCTAAGGTACTATGAGGTACTAGCATTGAGCATAGACACTCTGGGAAGACACAAGCACTAGAAAAAGGTGCTCCTAAGTCTAGGTCATCAAATCAAGTCTCTAATGTTGGATATGGACACTCTAACCCTTCTAGGACACTAGTGTTGAACTTGGGCAATCTAAACCTTTTCAAAGACTCAAATAGGATATCAGTGTTATTGTTGAGTAGTAACACACGCCAAGGACTAGGATAGACATGCAAAACATAGTTGCAAGTCACTTTTGAAGTTTAGACACTAGGGTTTATGCAATTGGTGGGAATCTACAAATTTTAGATAGTCCCTATCCTTCAATTCTAGATCTTTTTGTAAGAATTTGTTTAACTGATTAAGATCTCTAACAATTTGAATCTCACTTATTTGAATGGGGAACAAGAGAAAAAGGAATTGTTATATGGGAAATCACCTCAATTGGGCCCTTAGATGGTACATTTCAACCTCAACTTAGCCATATGAAATTTTCTTGTGTATGATGCCCTAATGTGTAAGAGTGATGTGGTGTGTGTGGAAATCATCTTAAATATGAAACCCTAGTAAACAAGCTTAACTAATGTGGTATGTGAGAGTGATGGAAGGATTTGTGGGTGTGATTGATAAGTAATTGATTAGGAAGGATCCCAAGAGTTTTTATGTAAATTAGGGAAAGAAGAGAGATCTTAAGAAACTCTTAGAATGGATTAGAGACAATATAAATGCAAACACAAATAAAAAAGGAGAACAATACTTGGGATGTGTGAAAGGTAACAAGGGAGGACAAGATGGTAGATGCTACAAGCTTCAAACTACAAAATCTTCAATATGTGGAATCCAAATTGTTATAGCTAATGAGTTGTGGATAAACACTTAGTACCTACAAAGTTCCTATGAATGAATGGATTGATGGGTCCTTTCCAAATAAAGCCTAATGAGTTATTCATATTTTGGAATGATTGTACCATTGGAAAGATTTTAAGATTGCTCTAGAGTTAAGTGCATATACATTTTCACGAGTAATATCTCATAATTTCAAATTAATCCTAGACATTTGCATTAGATGTGCTTGACATGTGTCCAAGATGTATGAACATTTTCATGCAATTGTTTCTCAAATTTTTAATATGTAACTTTTGGGATATGTTTTAGAGATGAAATAATACTTAAGATTAGGGGAAATTAGTCCGTTGTTTGAGGATAGGCTTAAGAAGTAATAAATGGGCTCGATAACACACCTAAGAAAGTGGTCACCAAAATGAGCACAAAACTATATAGTGGAGATTATGTAGTAGACAATATCCGACCTTACAATATCAAAGAGGTTCTAAAGCATGTTCTTCAATTGAAAATATACTAGTTAAGGTGGATTTTATTATATCTAACAACAAAAATCAACTTTACATAATCTATTAAAAAGCATAGAAAATAGAAAATTTAAGATATGTATGTGGGTGATGTAAATTTTTCAACCCTTGAGATGCTCATGCATCAAATTTAATGCAATCATGAATGGAGGGTTTGATGAAAGAGCTCTCCAACCATGCAATATTAACATTGATTTATCACATAGGGCAAAATTTTAACTACACCACAAATAAATAGAGAAATGATTTTTTGTATTCATCTATAATAATCACATAGGGAAACAAAATTAATTACACCACAAATTAATAGAGAAATAACTTATTATATTCATCTACAATAATCACACAAAGCCACTTGGTATTATAAGCCTTGAAGCCTTAAAAAAATTCATAGATAGATCAAAGATACTCAAATATCAGTTATAGACTCAACATGAGCCTCTTCTATAACTCATACGTGAAATACTAATGTGTTTTACAGCATAAGCATCACCACCAGTCTTATATCTCTTGTCTACACCCCCAAGTAATGTGCCTTAAAATAAACATTGATGCACCACCAAAATTTTGCACTATCGCCTCATTCTCTTGCTACTTGGATTCTATCTTGGATCTAGCCTCTTACCTTGATTTTCAATTTTTCTCCTCTAATCTACTTGCTCAAATGAGTCTAAACCCTTGTTTATATAGATAATTCCCAAAGAAAACCCAATACAATTCCAATTCAAATAAGGATGACCATATGAATCACTTACAACTTATAATAATTTTACATAATCCCAAGGAATAAGAAAACATTAAACCTCTTAGTGCCCAAAAATAGGTCTTCAATAAGAATCGACATGGCTTCAAATTATCAAAGGAATTCACTTGTACCTCAGAAATAATTCTAAATGATCCCTTTCTTTATTGCAAGTCATGTCATGTATGCTTTTGTGTACCAATTTAAGGAAAATGGCTCCACTTTCAATATTTGAATTTTGCACTAGATCATGGAATATAAGCTAACAATGAACAATATTTTATTTCACAACCCTACCATCAAATTATGAATTATTCCTTGGGTGGTTAGCACACAAGTTTAAGATTATCGACTAGTGAACTCCATCTTTAAGCAACAAACAAAACTTCAAATTTTAAGTAACCATATGCTACTAAGTATACATTGAGTCTTGTTGTGAACTACTATGAGAACTAAAAAAAAAAAATCCAGCTAGAATTTAAGAAAAAAAGGACAAAAAACAAAGAGGCATATATTTTTGGGTAACACAAGATTGCCTAAGGTCCCCATTATGCTACTACATCAAGCTCAATAATTCTTCATGCCAATGGATGCTTGTAATGAAGGTTTTTAATATATTGAAATTTTTTACAAATATATCTCAAAGAGCATCAAGAGTACCAATCCTTACAAATCTAAACCACATAGAATCTTTGGTAGGACAACTTATGAAAGATCATTAGATATACATCAAAATGATCAATGAGATAAATAAATAAAAATTATCAACATAGAAAGCACAACCAAAGGACTATAGTATAAGAATATTATAATAAAATGTATGTGGACTTATGACCAAGAACTAACACTTAGAAGCATCAAAAAAATAATCTTTTGAATCAAGAGGAATAACTAACATATATAAGCATTTTGAATATAATAGGCTTTTGAACCATGACCTAACAACCTCAAATATCATTCTTTCTTTTTGTCTTTACCTATTTGCTCTCAAGATTCCATAATAGCAATAATCTTCTAGCTTATGTCCTAAACTATGGGCTTCATGCTTTAAATAGCAACAATACATTATTGTCTCTAACTTCCTTCAAGCAAAATGAATTTTTTTTATTCAAAATATTCTCCATTGTAAAGATGTGGATTCCAAAAGAATGTTTCTTGTCTTCAAATTTCAAAGATGTTGATGTCTTTGACATATTCTCATGTGCTTTTGAATCATAACCGCTCACTCGCCTTGATGTAATATGGACCATTGAATTATAAATGACTTTGGAACCTTTTTATCTACAAAATGGTCATCATTATTCTTTCTAAAGGATTGGATATTATTGATAACTATAAAATTATTAATGTTAATTAGCATTAAATAGATTCCTTCATGGTTTCCTTTCACCTAAGTCGATAATATTGCTTGTATATACTTCTAAAGTTGTAAATATGATGTTAATCAAGTCACGTACATTCTAAATCACATGTGACTTGTAAATTTTCTTGTCAATATTTTGAAATATCAAAGACTGCACCATCATTTGGATGTATTTTGATATCTTTCTTGATTTGATGATTTCCCTTTGAAGATTTGCACCATTTATGTGTAGTTGTGAATAATTCTTCCAAAGAATAAGTTGGTTATCTAGTATCCATTTATAATATAAAGTATATTCATGTAATGTTGTTGAGAAAATAATTTTCCAACCTTTTCTCCTTTCTTCCCTAATATTTTTTAATTTTCTTTCAATCTTTCCAATAAGTCTTTCAGAAGAATTGTTCTTGAAGTTATTAGTAATTTGCAAAGTCCTTTGAGATAACATTTGATTTGTATTAAATGAATGAAATCTTGTTAAAATTTTCTCTTTCCATAAATTCATCCTATTCTAGACTCCTAAAGGCATAAGTCCCTTAGTGAAAATATCCTACAATAAACAACTAGTGTGTCAAGACCTAACTATCGAAGTCTTGGGATAGAGAAATTTAATTAGATTTTGCAAGTGCGTATAAAAAACATCAACACATGTAAACATGCAGATGACAATAGTTGACTTGGATTATTAAGTGATTGGTTGTAATATCTCTATAAGAGCTCAATCAATTAAACAATGTTATCATGTTGGACCTCAAATTTAAATTATGTTGATAGCTAAGCATACCTTACTATTATCACACCTACAAACAAACAAAAATATTAGAGATCTATTTCATAATAACCGTCAATAGTGTGTATATTGAAAAGATAAATGGATAAATTAGTCATTGTATAACTGTAGAAAGAAATAATTTGAATGATTATTTTTGTATACAGAAAATGAGTTGGAAAATAGAGGTTAGATGAACTATACATCTTTAGATGATAAAGCAATAGTAAACTAAACTTCTTAATGAAATTAATTCTCATAAGCATGTTTGAGAAAATATCTACTGAATGTGTAATAAGCCACCCCAAATTTTTTGATTTTGCAATTGTTAGCATTAGCAAAATAACAATGATAAGCAACTGAAGTAAACTTCCTTCCACATTCTGATCACCCAAATCCTGATGTGGGCAAGGTGAGAATACGATGGCAAGGTATACATTGTAATACTTGAAAAGAAACCACTTGTTCAGTGGGGTGAGTGATAAGCTATAATCAACTCAAATCAATTACCTTCCACTTTTTGATCACCCATATCACGATGTGGGCAAGGTGAGAGCATACAATGGAAAGGTTTACAATGCAATGCTACTGAAGTAAACCACTTGTTCAATTGGGTGAGTATGAAATCTCTAAAACATGAAAAGAAATATTTGCTTATTCAACAAACAAATACAACTTATAGAAAGGAAGCATTAGGGGGCTAGCCGACCAAAACACTTATGCGATGGGATGCCTAGCTAATAATAAAAATATCATTCACTTATACAGTGGGCATAACATGACACAAGAGATTCTTCATATACTTATTCAACAAGAAAAGAGATTCCACTTATTTAGTGGGGTTAGTATCCAAAATCCAAACAAGAGTTGATTTGTTGAATGGTACTACCAAATCAGCATTACAATGTGAGATCATATAATATGTTGCTAACAATTAGAAATCTAATATGGAGCTGCAATAGAAGACTAAAACATGAAGTAATCCATCACCACATGAAAACCCACTAAGCACATAAACTATCCTT
This sequence comes from Sequoiadendron giganteum, assembly GCA_007115665.2. Classification (NCBI taxonomy): domain Eukaryota; kingdom Viridiplantae; phylum Streptophyta; class Pinopsida; order Cupressales; family Cupressaceae; genus Sequoiadendron; species Sequoiadendron giganteum. Next base: position 428,573,750 of record CM021100.1, read on the forward strand.
GCAACATATAAGCAAATGTTCATCACAAACATGAAGAAATGAAAATATATCAGGTTTGATATGTTGTTGCAGCAATCTGATGCACCAAACCAACAAGCATAATATTGGCACAACTCCCAAGAATGCCTTCCAAATCAACAAGAAACACCATATAGCAACCTACAACAACCTAGTAGATCCTAGGCGTCATCAAAGAGACACCAAATAGCTGCAATCATCAAGTAAATCACTGTTGAAACCCACACAAACACCAACCAACAATGGTAAGGCCTAGGAAAGGGGTGATCAACCTCTAAAAATTGACACAAGGGATTGCCCAAGGCAAAGAAATAGATTGTTCCAATACCCAAAACCAAGTCTCCAACATTTCACTCAGCTACGACATAAATATGGTACAACCTAGGCATAGGAATAGTATGGCTAGCAAGAATGTAATCAAGAAATCCACTCCAAAAATTGTGCAACTCCAAAAAATCTCAAGTGCACACCAAAATATTTATCTAGAAAACATCAAAACAATCCATAACTAAAAGAAAACTGAAAATATCATCAATAACCCCAATGGTGACTCCTACAGTGAAGCCACTCCAATGTCCAGTTAGGGAGTATCTCTTAACTCCAAAACTAGAGAAACTTTGAAGGTTTTCATCTCCAAAAGGATTCAATCCTCACTCAAAAAGCACTTCATTATCATCAATTAGCATACCAAATGAGAGCTCCAAGGTGAGTTAATATAGAATTTAGGGTGCCAATTTTCAGACTCCTTTTCCCTCCAAAATGGGATGCCCCTCTCCAAGGAAATATTTATTTTATTTTATTTTTACTTATACCTCCATCTAGGCATCCACTTTAGGAAACAATATTTATCTTTTAAAAATAACTTAAATGACCCTCTTCCCTAAACATTTAGCACAAGGGGACAAAATTGAACTTTAACTTAAGTCATAAAATTACCTTTTAGAATATTTATGCAAAGGTAGATAAATATTACTCCAAAAACAACTAAATTCACCATTGCCAAAACTAGAAACCTCACATCGTATTATTTCCAAGACTAGGTGTCCAAAATAGCACTTACTAAAAATGGCAAATTGCTAGAAATAGTGAGTCCAAACTACAAATTGGCCCAAATTGGACCACACGGAAACTTACTAAAAATAGTAAGTTGCTAAAAATAACAATATTGCCCACTAAGGCCCAAAAAAACCCACAAAAACTCTTTGGCAACATTAGAATGCTCTTTAAGAAATACGTACATGAATCCTCCAAACTCTTTGGCAACATTAGAATGCTCTTTAAGAAATACGTACATGAATCCTCCAAGGAACCTAGAATCCCCTTAACTCCTCTGTTTAGTCTATGGGACTCTGAAAATAGGCTAGCGAATACTGCAAAACGCTTAGGATTGAGAAGGGGACATTAAGAGTGCTCAAAAAAATTGCAAGTTAATATTGTTTGATTTTTAAAATGAAATAGGAAAAAACTATTAACATTTTGATACGGGTAGTTCTATAAGTCGATCAAAGATATTATTGTTAGTTTTATATTATTATTCCATGAAGAGATCTCAAGGACTATTAGATGTAGGTTACGATAGTAATTAAATTAGTTTGAATTATTACAATTATAAATGTAAATGTGTATAGGTGTGTATTGAATGAACTTCAAATACACACATATATGTAGGTATATTTATAATTCATATTGTCATCTTATAAGAACTTGATAAAGTGTGAAACAATAGTAAAATATGTTTTTTGTTTCTCAATTGAGTTTGTGGAATAAACTTAAATTATTTGAGTTGAAATGTATGTGGTCCTAAAAAGATAAGAGAATGGTTTAATCCCAAGTTAACAATTTTATTTTGGTTTCATTTTCATCATCACTCAAGTTGTTGAGTTTTTGTGTGAATTTGAGGTGTCTTTTCTTAATTATGGAAAATCAAATTTAGATAGGAGTGGTGGACAAATGACCCACAATACGCTTTAGAATGTGTTTATGCTATATAATGGTTTTGGTAAAATGATGCATAATTTGTGTGCATTGTTTGTCCTTGGTACATGATAGGCTACATGATAACCAAATGTCATACTAGAGGGTTCTAGGGTTGTGTGACAAGTTGCAAGAAACATATTCATTACCTTGCACTTAGTTCTCGGATGACATGGTACGATCATAGATATCTTTATATATTTACCCTCATGAAAGATAGGGTCACTTCTAGTAGGAAGGTGTGCAAGGAACCATTGATCTAAGTTGGAAATATAGCACCTAGGTGATGCTCTCCCTCTATGCAATAACTCAATATGTCATAAGTTTTTTACTCAAAGACACATTTTTATTGAGACAATAATATTTTATTACACATTTATTATTGCATATTGTACTTGTATGAAAATTTAAAAATAGATAAGGCATTTTGTACAAATAAAATTATGTGATTATATATACTTTGAGCATAAATGTAGTTGATATGATAATTAAAAAATAATGTATTCTAGACTTGATGAGAAAGTGAAATGAATCTTGAAATCTATTAATAATATTAAGATAAAAAAATTAGGGTAAAAGCAAGAAGTTGAGTCCACATATAGGGGAAGTTTCATTTTTAGAGAAAATCTCAATAAAAATAGGTACCTATTTCATAAAAAACAACTACTCATTTAGGATCAAGTTCCCAAACCAATTTTTTTAAAAATAGGTACTCGTTTTATTTTTCAAAATGGGTATCTATTTTAAAATAGGCACTCGTTTCTAATTACATTATATTTTAGAATGGGTACACATTTTAGAACGAGTATATATTTCATAGATTTTGAAAATTTAAATTCATGCCTTTGTTTTTGTTTTAGGCTTGGAAACCCACCCCTTAGTCTTGGACTTGCAAGTACAATGTCATGAAAGCATCCAAAGAAAAATGACTTTGGCAATATGGTTGATGATTTCTTCTTTTTTAAATATGAAATTAAAACCCATTATAGATGATGATGTCTAGTTTTTAAATATGTATTTTTTTATGATTGGTTTTTTACTTTTTGATTAATTTATGAGGAAACTAGTCCATAAACTAGAAATGTCGGGTTTTTGTATTTTTTAAATAACTTTTAATTTTGTAAGTTTCTTATAAAAAATTTATGGCATCAATCTACACACAATTATTTGCATAATGAAAAGTAAATTTCAAAAAATGATTAGTTTAACTTAGATTATGGTGTTCATACACGAGAGGTTTTCAAAAACAACAATTAGGTCCAATAAAAATTAATTTAAAAAAATATTTAGAAAAAAATTATAAAAATAATATCCTCATCAATATTCAGTATAATACAATATCATAAAAATTCAATCATAAACTATATTTTTTATCCTAGTAATAATAAGAACAATCATTCCAGAAAAAACAACATTATGATAGATTAGACACCCAAATAAAGGGTAGGTGCAAGAAGTTGGGTCCACAAAATGTTCAAAAAGTGAGTGTTTTTTTCCTGATTTTTAAAATTTGTCACAATTTGACTGAAAATTTGAGGCTCTTACACATAGAATCTTAACAAAGTCCAATAATATGAAATGTAGCATTTGAGTCCAATTTTCAAATATGTAATTTATTCTAGTACTCATATGATACAAATTTTAAAAAATACTTTTATTTAGGTCAAATTATGGTGTTCATGTACATGCATGGTATGGTCTTAAAAAAAGTGACTTTTAAGAAGTGGTTTTGATACATGCCTACTAAAAATTAATTTGTATCATCTAGATATTAGAATAAATTATATATCTAAAAATTGAATGAGAAAAATGCTACATTTCATATATTGTACTTTGATAAGATTCTATGTGTAAGGGCTTCAAATTTGTAGTCAAACTATGACAAATTTTAAAAATCAGGAAAAACACCTTCACTTTTTTAGCATTTTGTGGACCCAACTTCTTGCACCTACCTTTTATTTGGGTGTCTAATCTATCATAATGTTGTTTAATATAATTTTACTACTTCTTTTGGAATGATTGTTCTTGCTATAACTAGGATTAAAAACATATTTTATGATTGAAGTTTTATGATATGAACATAAGGCCCATTACAATGGTGGGTACAATTGTGGCTTGAGGGAGATCAACTCCTTTAGTAGGCTTGTCTTTGACAAAGGCAAGTAGTTGCAATAATTTGCTCATAGTCTCATGGCATGGATCTTCTTGCAGGGTTTAACCTATAATTATGTTGTAAGTTATATGTGTGGCCATATCTTTAATGTATATATGTCTCCATGTCATTCACTGCAAATTTTCCTTCCTTGTACATATAGTGTCTTGTCTTGTAAAACTTCAGTGTCTTTGTGTGGTCATGCTCCTTATTCAATCATGATGAAGCATAGTTGTCTCGATCCCTTGTGTTTCTCATTTTGGTCTACTCCCAAAGATTTGAATTCTCACTATGTCTACAAGAGACACACATCCCCAACTAGAGCCAATATTGGGACTCAAATCTATAGTGTCATTTTTTCTTGAGTCCCTTCCATTTTATGTATATTAGTCATATATGACCCATTGTTTATAACTAATTTGAGACATCCTAAGTGGTTATGCTAAATGTCAAAAGATGCAAAAATATATAAAAAGACAAAGCTTGAATTGTTTATGATGTTTTGTGGTTTGTCGATCATTCAAACTTTCAAGGTTGTCCACAATTGTATACCTTCCCTTCCTATCTCAACACATGCTTAAGTCCTTGTTAAAAAAATTGGATTGTTGTTTTGTCCGAGCTTCAAAGTTTCACATCTCCCAATACCATTCATTTGTCATTCCTGAGCCTTTGAAATCAAAAAGTCTATTAAAATTCTAAGTCCTTTGTGTCCACTGGACTTTCAGACTTCCTCATCCATCTCATTCCTTGGTATTTCTTCCCCTTCATCTCCGCTTCTCAAGCTCTAATACCTTGCATTTCAAAAAAAAAATACTAAGTCTTGTGGAGTCAAATTTCCGACCTTGTCCTTAATTGGGTACCCATTTCCACCAATCTTCGAAAGTTCAAAAGTCAGTCAAATATATGAAACACTAAAGAAAGTACCAATAATAGTCGAGAATAAGACTTCTACATATTTTGACACTTATAACCATTTAAGATGTCTCAAATCAATTATAAACAATAGATCAAATATAATAAACTGAAATAAAAATGACACTACAGATTTGAGTTCCACGCATACTATAGTGTCGGAGGATAGTCACCGCCCCTTATATGAGTCCATTAGAGGAGCCACATGAATGTAAATATCTTGTCCAAATGATAAAATGGCAACAAAGGTATTTTGAAGATGGGTTTCAATTTTGGAAGTCCACGTTGTATGGACCAAAGCTATCCAAATCAGCGAATGATATTGTGCAGACACGCGCTGCCCTGATCTGCTTATCTTGTCTATTCAAAATCGAAAATCCAAGCGTATTTCTCTTTCACTCTAGAATGCTCGTTTTGTACGCTCTAGTTTGTTACAGTAACGGATCTCGAGTTCCCTGTTGTTAATCCAAATGGAAATGGAGCTACTTCTATCTATCAAACCCAATTCCTCCTTTTCATCTAAAACCCCCCCAAATCAGCCATTGGGTATTAGATGTCCTTGCTCACGGAAAACTTCCAGTAGAGCCCTTTCAATGCAACATTCTTTATCCAAAAGGGTAGTCAGGACATATTCAGTAAATCCTACACAATCTATCCCAGTCTCCATTGCAGGAATAACAAGCATAGCAAATATTGTTTTGTTTTTGGAGGATACATATGCAGCAGATTCAATGTTAAGTGAGACAATGCAGACTGCTTCTAAAGCACCACAGTGGCTTGCACCTGCAGTTCTGGCGTTTCCTGTTGTTTCATATCTTTTATTCAACATTTATCGTGAGAAGGCTAGTATTGTGTAATCCTGTTTCTTTTCAGTCATATTGCTAGTTATGCTCTCATATTTGATAACATTCATTTTATATCCTTGGTGGTATTTTCGATGTCGAGTGTACCAGTACCATTGATCAACGGTACTAATGCCTGGTACAAGTAGGCCCTGATTACATATGGGATTGCTTATTGCAGGTTAATCCTGCTGCCAAAGTCACTGATTGGATGTTTGGTTTAGCTGCGATGGTTATAGTGGCAAACCTTGTAACACTTGCAACATTAGGGGTAAGAGTTCTGCCTGTTCTTGAATGTTCTTAAGTGATGAGAAGTATAGCGTGTAGTATTTGAATGCCAGTTTTACAGGGGGGATAAGTTGATTTATTGAGAGGAGCTCAAAACTTTGTTTTTTCTTCTGTTTTTCTTGCCATTTTCATTTGGGTTATCCATATTCTTATGTCAATCCCTGTTTCTAACCTCCTTTGGTCTTCAAAACCAATATAGCTATGGAATTCTCACATTTTTTTTCAAGGTTAAAAGCATTTTGTTTAAATACCCTTTTAGCTTTGCTACATCATGGAAATCGCAACTTTCAACATTCAAGGAAATCTGATCTCTATTACTGGGCCCCTAGTTGATAAAATATTTGTTTCGATATTTTATCATTCGACAATCATAATATTTAAAGTTAGGGAAAACATCAATTTTGGACTTGAAAAGGCTTATGCACCGAAACAGAGCAGAGTGAGAAGATGCAGTGTCATTTATAGTAATCTCTGCCCCATACTCTAGTAAAAGCCTCAGTCATAGATGGACAATAATCAAAGCTAACAAAATAATATTGTGTTAAATAAAGTAAACTAAAAGTCAAGGAGTGTAAATCTAGTAACTTAATGGCAAACTTACTGACATAATCAGTTTTACAAGGGATATGTTCCTGTGATATCTCCTACATCAAACTTGTGTTAGGTTCTAGTACCAGTAGTTTGAAAATTCAGTTTGCTGACAACACCAAAACATGTTTTCATGAACTTTTGTAGTTAACTTTTCTTATTGCATTTGCTAACACTGTTGACCATGCTCCTCCATCGATTTCGAGAACATTAATTGCTTCAATATCTTAGTCTCTCAAGTATTGGTGAAATTGCAGGTTACATTATGCCACTCTATTGGTTTGTGGAAGAAAATCCAGAATAAGGCTGAAACAAAATCTGTAGGCATATTCATCACATATCATAACCCCTGTCATGAGCAATTAGTGATCTTACACTACTGACATTGAATCATCACTTTGATAAATTGAAATTCCTTAAAACAACTATCGAACTCTTCCAGACTACGAACTTCAAGGGTTCTAAGTTTCTAACTCCCTCCTCACTAATGATAAATGCTGAAGAAAAAAAGAGAGGAAAGTATCTTAAGGAGTTCAGTTTTACCCCACTTTACTTCCTTTTGGATACATCTTGCTTCTGACCCGAATCTGAAATAAGATAAGAGTCACAAATGTCGGCTATTTTCTGAATGCTTTTTGGGAGCTTTTTCATTCCTATGTAACTTTCTTTTGGATTTTCTTGCTTCTGAACCCTTTCAAAAAACTGGTTTTCAGTGTTCAGATGGTAACTATAGCAACACTTTTTCTATACTGCAAGTAAATTCATAGGCTTATACCATTTGAGGAATTTGTTCATCATGAGTTTATGGCTCACATTTTGACATCTTCTCTGTTGCTGCAGATTCGGTTATACTAATGTTGACTATAAGTACCACAGTTGCACACATGCCAAAAGAAAGAAACAACTTCACTGAACCGCTAGGCTATAGTTATTATGAACAGGAATGAAGCATGTAAACTTGAATTTGACTTTTGAGCAATTAAAATATGTGAAGCTGGATCCTTAGTTCAAATATTGAGTATTAAATTTGTCTCATGCTATCTGTATGCAACAGATTTTTGAAATAGAAAATCGTAGGATTAAACCTCAAATCTTGTTCAAAGCTTCACCATGGTGCAGTCATTGAGATAAACATTATTTCTGTGGATAGTTTCAACGCCATAGGCAATAGAGTGGCAAGATTAAGTAGATCAGATTATAACAAGTTACTTGCATTGTAAACAATCAGTATCAAAGACAACTTCTACTGAAAGAATTAATAATAAGCGGAAAATAATGTTTGAATCTACATTTCAAACTAGCCA
>CM021100.1:428596080-428621281 GCA_007115665.2 Sequoiadendron giganteum
TCAATAGTGTCTCCCAAATTTTCAATATGTGTCTCCATAAACAAGTATGAAATCCTTGTCAACGGTTCATCCTAAAAATTTGAATTCAAAATACTATGGATATCTTGCTACAAGGAGTCATTGGAAGCTTTCAAAGAAGCGACATTGGACTCTTTAATAGAAATAGATGCAAGGACCAAAGAGTTATCCTCAAAGAGAATATGTATGTCCTCAATAGTGTCATCTAAATCCAAAATGAGGGACTCTACAAACAAACAAGATAATCTTTGGTATAAATTGGTCCTAATGGATTGAATCCAGAAGACATAAATGACCTTGGTACAATGAATCACTAAGAAGCCCTTGAAGAAGCATAACTAGAATTTGAAGTTGCAACGGCCATTATTGATGGGGTATCAATGAATTGACCATCCACACAAAATGCGTCCACACAATATGGGGCAACATAAGTCTCAATATCATTCACAAGAGCTTGGTTCTCCAAGGAAACATAAATTTGATATGAAGAATCAATGTCTCCATACAACTATTGAATTATGGTCCAAGCAGTGAAAGGAAACTCAATATGTTATAAGTAATGTAGAGTATCCTTAGAAATAGTAAGACATATTAGTCCATAGACCATGTCATTATTGTTAAACCATGCATTTTTTTATCATAGTCACTTGGCTCAAGAATGAGTCCAAGGAGATGGAGTAATAGATCCTACTCATGGTAGTGATTCTTCATCCCTTTTTCCCTAAACAAATAGTTCTTTGAAGTTAACTTGACAACAAAAAGATGAAAGCAAATTTTAAGAGACATGATTAACCCCCCTTAAATGGAACTTTATCTTAGTTTGTGAATACAATATGCATGTATAATACCCCAGAAATGAGCACAAAGACACCAAATGCACTCCCACCTTTTTCAATTGTATCAAATATCACCCCCTCAAATATTCCAAGATACAATGCTCAAAAGACCCACGACGCCCAAAATTACAAATTTTGATACAAAATGAACCAGACACAAAATCTAGAAAAATTACCTCTGTAGCTATGTATTTCTCTTCAATACCTTTCCAATGCTTATTTTTTTCTAAAAAATGGAGCACTGGGGCACTGGGGTGAAAGTTATGTCATATTGAAGAAATTAGCAACAAACAGCTTCAACTTGAAATATCTAACAAAAAACAGAAAAAAAATCTTTTCAATACCTCTATGGATGGAAAGTGCTCATCTCTAGCTTTTAGTTGATATCTTGTTCACTAAAATTTGATAACCAGAGAAATATTTATGCAAGTTTTTAAAAAGGACCAATTTGGCCTATATGAGGGCCTTGGTGGCCATTGGGCGGTAGTATCCACTAGGCGGCAACTAAGCGGTGTTTGGGTGGAGCTACCAGATGACTTTGGGTGGTTGTTTGGAATACATGTCACAGTTATGTTCTTGCGCCTAGAAGTTTAAATATTTACTTGTGTGGTTAATAGAGGCTTTGTGTCTTATGCAACTCATTGAGGTTAAATGTTGCAAACTGTAGCTTTATGAACCATTATTTGCGGTCTTAAATATGCATTGACAATTTAAATAAGTCATACAGCTTGTCTACGACCTTATCCACAAGTTAGGTTTTTATGCCCCTTAAGAACTTAAAGCACTTAGAGCACTAAGCGCTTAACACTTATTAAAAAAATATTATTAATTTTTTTGAAAATTTTGTATGACTTGTAGTGTTCAAACGTCGTATGGCCCTCCTGGCAAAAAGAATTGCCTTGGCAAGTTTCAATATTCAATATGGGAAAATTTTATGTCAAAATTTGTCTCCTCAACCTCTTGAACATAATTTGGCAAGGTCCTTTTTGGCTGAAAATTCTCTTACAAAAATTTGTTCACCAAATTTGAGCTTCAAACCCCTATTTGTAATTATGTAAAACAATCTCCAAATCGGATGAAACGAAAGCTAATCTTCACTTTCTCGAGCCTCCTAGACACATTGGAATAGTCAAAAATCTTGTACTATAACCAAAATTGTTGCAATCACTCTAATCTCACAAAACATATATGCAATGTGAAGTGGTTATTAATTCTTTATACCCTTTATGATTCTATAGATCGTTGAAAATGCAAGAGAAGAGCATACGGTAATTTACAAGATCTTACATGAAAAATTCAAACTCTTGATTAGGAATCTATGAACTCAAAATTCTCAAAACAAAGCTCTAATACCATGTTAGAAATTTGAAATAAATTGAATAACCCAAATAACTTTATAAGAAAAATGTAAATCTACATAAGTTGGAAAACATAAATAATGCAAACCAGCAACTTCGAGAGATATGTAATGTCAAGATGATAGAATTGTATTAAGAGCTTCCAAGATGAAAAAATACAAGTCAGGTAGTGAGTTTATATACAACTAGGGAGAGAATGGAGGAGGAAAATTAACCAATAGGAATTGACCACCAATAACCACCAATATTATTTATAAAGTGATGAAAAATTAAATGCTTCATTCTTTAAGGGTCGAGACACCTCATCACTTTATATCTTAGTGATTAAATATAAACTCGCTTTGTTATCCTAACCAAGCTTAATAAAATTGTAAGAAAAACATATAACTAAGGGAAAATAAATTAACCCACTAGAAAAATAAAAACCTACACCAATAGTCTCAAGCAAGTCAAGGGGCTATCCATAGCCAAAAATATAAGGATGAGATCATACTTCCATGGGGTCTAATATCTCTTAGAGATATTTGAAGATTTAATAATTCAAGCAATGCCAAGAGCTCAAAATGATTAAGCTAGATAAATGGCAATGATTGGATCACAATTTGATCCTATAAAGGATAGATCCTTGTTAATAATAACTTTTTCAAATTGATAATCTAACTTGGTATTCTAGATAACCATGATCGATGGCAAGTATTTGGTAGTGATGTTTAAATTACACTTTTCATTCAACATCAAAGTTCACAAAGTGTTTGAGACCCAAATTAGAGGAATCTTATGGAGATAAAGTGATTTATCTTAAGTCGAATAAGCTACCAAAAGGATTTATCACCTTATAAATTATGTTTATTCCTAATGATGTATAATTACACAAAATAAAATTCATAGTGGACCAAAGATACTATATCGAACTAGAATTTTTCTTTGGAAAAAAGGTGAAATGGGCAATGTGTTTACCCAAAAGTAAATGGAACGTTTGATCTACCTATAGAAGAATTATGATATAGTTATGGTGTGTAACTATGAAGAACTCAATAGAAATGAAAACAATATCACCCATCATACCATAGATTTATCTCTAGCTTCAAAACTAATCAAACAAAAAAAGACTAATCAATCCAAGGATTGAACCAATGATGAAATATGAACTTAGGTCAAACTAATGGAATCAAAAATAACTTTTCATATCAAGCATTCTACCAAGGTACCTGATTTGGTACTAGTCAAGAAAAAGGGTGGGGAAAATAAATTTTGTGTCATTTTATATGATCTAAAGAAGGCCTCTTTCAAGGATCACCATCCACTTCCTTCCATGGAACAAATACTATAAATAGTTGCAAGTTCAAATTTTTCTCACTTCTAGATGGACTTTTAGGACAACCACATTTGGGTCAAAGAGGAAGACTAGAATAAAATAGCATTCACTAGCAAGTAGGGAACCTATGCATATGCTAATATTCCATTCATTTTATCATATGCTAGAGCTACCTTCTAAATATCCATCAATATTACCTTCAACAATCTTATCAACAAGGTCATCCTAATATATTTAAATTACGTCATTTTGTTTTTAAAGAACAAAAAATGCCATTTTGCAAATCTAGAATAAGTGTTCCAAAAATGTCAAGAGTTTAGGGTCTCTTTGAATCCAAAAAAGTGTATTTTTGGAGTTCATCAAGGAAAGATCCTTGATTATTGTGTTTCCAAAGATGAGATACTCATTGATCCTAATAGATTTCAATCTATCCTTGAGCTTTCCTTTCCCACAAATATGAAATGAGTTCAATCATTCCTTAGAAATATTAACTTTGTTGGCAAATTCATACCAAATTTTTCCCATAAGGTAAGGCCCATAACCCTTATGCTAAAGGAAGACAAATAATTTAGATTGATTGCAAAAGGGGAAATTTTTGAGAGAATGAAGTCGGTGATAGTAGCAATGCTAACTTTAGAAAATATTGACTTGTCCAAATATTTCATAATATATGTCTATGGTGGTAATAATAGTCTCACAACAACTCACACAAAAAATATGATTATAAAAATGGTGAGTGTCTCATTCTTTTTAGTTCAATAACTCTTAAGGATTATGAGGTAAAGTATAATTTTGTTGAAAAAAAACATATGCTTTGGTTAAGGGTTTGAAAAATTTAGACACCTCATATTGTGAAACAAGATAATAGAATTTGTAGTACATCCTTGCATAAGGGAATATATTATTGAAGGAGATATAAGTAAAAAAGGGTAAACTAGATACCTAAGATAATGGAATATGATGTTGACACTAAGTCTACAAAGTTGATAAGGGGAAGAGTCTTGTATCTACATGTTTCCAATGAGAAGGCCAAATCAACCTAAACTTTTAGAAAATGAAAATTCATTATTATTGAAGAGTAATGTTCCAAAACATGGATTAGGGAAAGAATCCAATTTATGAAAACAAGGGAATGTCCAAAAAACATGTCTTACTCCAAGATAAGGGTATAGATGCTGCAAGGAGTTTGTTTTGCTTTAATAGGGGATTTTTTGTTTAGGTGAACCTTTAATGGAACTTTATTGAGATGCATGTCAATTATTGGCACTAAGAATTTATTGTATTAATTTCATCAAAACATACCAAGAGGTCACTTATCAACCTCAACAAATATTGTAAAAATAGCTCGTATTGGGTATTATTAGCCAATAATGATTGTCAACTATCACCAATGGGTTGGAAGGTGTCTATAATTTTAAATTTATGACACAAAATGAAGTAATGATGCAATGCCTTTAAGTCCAACTATTCTAGAAGAACCATTTGAAAAATGGGGCTTAGATTTCATAGGGATGATCAACCTAGTCTCAAGTATAGGATGCAAATAGATCCTCACAATAAAAATCTACTTCAAAATGTGGATTGAGGTAGTTACACTCAAGGGGGCCACTAACAGATTCATCCATAATTTCATAGAAGAAATTATTACCATATTTGAGGTATCATATACCATAATGTATAATAATGAAAAGGAATTTTTGGGCACTTGACTTTCTAAATTTATTGTAAAACATGGAACTTATTTGAATATTTTTTTGAGCTATTATCTATAAGGAAATTATTTGAAAAAGTCAACAAATAAAATTTTGATCCAAATATCTAAACAAATAGGAGAAAAAAAATAGTGAGAATGGCACTAAAATCTAATATTATCTTTATGGGTTAATTGAATAACCTCAAATAAAATCATTGGCAGTTCCCCATACACATTGATATATGGCAAGGAGTTTATCATGTCCATCTCTTTATAACTTCTAGCACTATAAATAGTAAACCAACTAGCAATAGGGAAAGATGGCACAATGAATGTAAGGATATAAAAACTCTTGGAGTTAGAAGAAATAAGAGAATCAACAGGAGACTCTATGGTATAGCATCAATAAATAATCAAAAGATGATTTGAAAAATGAGCTTAAGAGCCATATTTCAAATTTGGATATTTTGTTCTTAAATGGGAAGAGCAAGTGGCTAAGCCTAGTCACTGCCCCAAGCTTAATTTTCTTGGGAGAAACACTTACACCATTATGACATGTAAGGAGTACAATTATTTTGACTTTATCAACATTGTTGGTGAGATCCTTGATATATTGGTAATTGGGATATACCTTAAGAACTATTAGTATACTCATGCTTGTAACTTTGTATTTATGTACTATATTCTTTTGTTGTGTATTCTACCTGCTTTGGAGATTGTCATTCTTGTATATTGTCATGTAATCATTTAGTCATAATTGATGCTTTTAAATTTTGTAAAAATTCAAATCTTAAAATCAAGGCCCAAGATTGTATAGTGATATTAATGTCTAAGATTTAAATATTTTTCTCATAAGGTGCTATGCTACATACTACCTTTGAGTCTATCTCATCGCCCCTTAATGGCTAAAGGTTTTTAAATCTTGCTTAAATCTCTCGAAAAGCAAGGGAACTACCCATGTCATCAAAAGTTAATAAAGAAAATCATGATTAAAATCTATTGCAAGTAGGTAGTTGAAAATATTAATCTATGTTGTGACTAGTCATGTTGTCAGCTCTTACAACCCAAAGGTGTTAAAATTAGGCCAAAAGGGTCATCAAAGGCTACACAAGCATCTGAAGTTCAAACAAATAGAGATTTTTTAGTTTTTCCATGATTCATCATTTGATGAAGGAGGCATCTTGTTCCAACAAAACAATTACAAAAAGGATATTTATGTTTCAATTTTAACTTATTGAAAATTTTCTCTAGTTATTCTTGTGATTACGAACTTGGTAATTGTGGGAGCTATTTAGACTATCTTTATCTATTTAGAGATAATTTTGGGTAGGATAGGTTTGTTTGAAGCAAGAAAATTTATTTTTACGACAAGATGTTAAAAAGGAAGAGAAATTTGAAGTGTCACAAACAATAATGCTATTTCTCTAATTTAAGAAAGGGCACTAGTGCACCACTTGGTCTACCCAAACAAGCAAATAAAGGGAAGTCCTCACACCCACCCCTAATCTTTAACTTCATTAGCAAATATATTTGACCCTATTATATCAAAGCCCATAAAAGATCTATGAGAAGGGGCACATGCAAGGATGCTCAAGAGACTTTGACTTAAGGAAGTCTAAACATTTGGCATTAGGCTTTGGATCTCGATGGTGGATCAATATATGATTCCTTAGGTTCATCCATACTCCAATTTGATTAAATTATGAGTGAAATGTTATAACCCCAGCTAAGGGGTGATTCTAGGGAAGTCCATCAATTTGACAATTAGTGTTGGTCATATCAAGGCAATATTACACTTGCATCATAATGTTAACATTTTTTGCTAAAATTAGGAGAACATCTTAAACACTTAGGATACGAGGAAAAAATAGCTCAATTTATTGAACAAATATCTCACTAAATAAGATAAAATTGATTTTCATCCACTTCCAATTTTCACCTCACAAATTTTCTACCAAATGTGTGAGACGTGCATGCTCGATGCTAGCCTTCATCTTTGGGCTAGATAACAACACTTGGAGTTATATTAATTTCAGCTAGGATCTTTGCATAATCTCAAGTCTATAACTCAAGATCAAGTATTCATATTTTATTTTACAAAGACCATTGGCAATGTTATAGGTTATCAACTTATGAATCTCGAAACGTAATAGGTCTACAAGTTCTCTTAATTCCTAGTTCATCTCTTTCTTTACTAGAATGTGTCATTATTTCAAATTTTCATGAATTTGGTCGTATTTGAGGATCCAATTCACCCTCAAAGGTTCACTTGGTCTATATAAATTTCTCACTCCCAACCTTGTAGATTTAAACTACAATGATCTCACTCGTTTGGGCAACAAGCAACAATATCCAATGAAGAAAACCAAGATACCTTATGACTAATACTTCATCTAGTACTCTAATAGGATATGTGGTTTCAAGTAGGCTTTTTAAAACTCCCTAAATATATCACCAATAGGTTTTTTACTCTACAATTCATGCATCCAATGAATGGTATTGATCCTTAATGGTGAGAAAAAATAAAAGGAAAAGAAGGCCCTTTGTGACATCTCACTCTTTCAAAGAAATAAGTATATTCAAAAGAGGTTCTCAAAATATCTTGGAGTACAACTTTTTTTTGACCTTGAGCTATAATTAATCAATGATTGTTAGAAATATGGTTAGAAGGTTTCATGGTTGGGTGGTTCAAAATCCTCCAAATCAATTATGCATTCAACCACCTTGCAAGGCCAAATGTTGAAAAGAAGAAGAGGGTAGTTAATAATTCCCTAGATTATTGTGTAATTGGAAGATCTCTTAGGTAGACAAATCTATCCTTAGGATGCATTCTATACACCCATTTGAGCCTATGATCTCAACAAAATCATGACACATGGAATAAATAAGATATTTTGTAATAAGGATTGGGATGTTGATAAAATCAAAGCCTAATAGAAGTACAAATAGGAGATTATAAAATTAGAAAATGGATTTAAGTAGGTTCCTACAAATGAAATATGGGAGCATTTCTAGGATAACAATCATGAATATCTTGCTTCAAGCTATGACACAAGTAACACCTCACACAAAGGTGCAATACTATATCTAAAAGGAAAGGAAAAGGAAATGAAGCTAATGTCACAAGAGACTAAATCTAGCAATAGTTCAATCAAGAATATTTCACACAACCTCCAAGGCATGGTCTTTGGACACCACCACTTCGTTTTGTGCTTGGGAAATCATCATGGGATACTGCCTCTTCCACTTAATCAACCTCGACATCTATGAGCTTACAAATACATCTAGAAAAAGCTCAAGAAAAGGGTAAAACTACCCTCCAAGAATGATTGGATATAATGTAGAAGATGGTTTAGTTGACCCACTCCTATTTACAAGTGTCACTGCCACTAGAATTTGCACATCATAGCAAGCCACAATGATGCCACAAGTAATTCCTATAATGAAAAAATATATAATATTAGTGAAAGCCCTCTAAAGCAAGGTCAAGCATCATCTCTAGTAGAGGATCATGCATGAAAAAATATGAAGCTAATATTGCCTAAAGATTCAAAATTTAAGGAATAAGAATCACTACAAGAACCAAAAAATATCCCAATTGTTTAAGTTTCCCAAGCATGTGTCTCTCCTCCATTTTATCCATTATGTTGTCCCTACTTATTACCTAATCTCACAATTTCAAATCCTACCAACTTTACCCACATCTCCTTTTGAGGTCATTTTCCAACCCCTACATATCCCTACTAAGATAGTCACCCCACTACCAACTATCATTGCTCTACTTTGATCGCCTTCTTTAATTTGTGTTCAATCCCCCATTGTGGATTCTTTCCTCAAAACCTTTCCACCCCCTATAATTACTCTATACAATATGTACCTTATCAAACACCTCAAAAGCCGTATATTTCCCCTTTTCATCAATAAATAACATTTCCATATGCTTTGCACTAGGGCACCCTATTTGTGAGTAGTTTCATTTAATCTCCCACAAATTTTAATCAAAACATTATGACTACAAGGCAGGTCTATGAGGACAAAAAATAGGATTAGAAATAAAATGATGATTAAGCTCCCATATGTACACAATTTTTATCCATGTATAACCTTGATCAATAAGAACTCATGATTTTACATGACACAAACTATAGAAAAACTAAAAGGTTTATTGTGCCCAATAGATTACTCATTGCATACTATCAAAATGAACCTAGCACAAGGTTGAGCTAATGGAGGAAACTAAAAAAGCAGTAACCTATATCTTCTTGAAGCTCAACAATAAGTTTGATAAAAGGGAAATTAATCTCAAGACAACAAAAGACATGGTGAACTAGCTTTGAGCTCAACAAGAAACTTACAATCTAAAGTCTCATGGAGAATGTAGAGCCAAAAAAATTGAAGCGTCATTCTTTGCAATTTTAATAAGATAATTTGAAGCTTACTCTAGAGGGTTACTAATAGGACTTACAAAAGTCAGAAGAATGTGAAGACGATGAAATTGTAAAGGCCACCTAATTACACTCTAAAGTGGTGAAGCTCATATCTAATAAAATTCACTAAAAACAAAATCTCCTAACCAAGGATTGTCTGATTCAATAATTGCAACAAGAAGTACAAGTAGAAAAATAAATACGAAACATTATTCTATTGTTAAAGGAGTTGTATGCTTCCTACTAGAGTAGGATCACATCAAATGGTAAAGAGCTTAAATCCATTAGAAGGTTTGTTACTTAGGCTAGACCTTGAATGAATAAGTTAAAGAAATGGTTGATGGTACCCTCCTCTCCTTATCTCCTAGGGTATCCCAATATTAATACCTCATTGAAAAAATATATAATTTGACAAATGAGACTCTCTTGGCCATTTATGTTATCAATCATAAGGCGGTGGTTGTAAATTTTAATTATTTGTTAAGCATAAAAAAAGTTGAACTCAAATGCAACACCCAATCCATGACCTTGGATCAATTTGCTCAAGGAATGAGGGACCACATAATCATATTAGTGCATAAAGGAATCCCTTCTCCATTTTAGGATGGAAACAAGATGTGAGGGGAGGAAGAGTTCAAAGAAATGCTTATGATAAAGCAAGTGACCTAGACATTATTCAATAGTTGAATTCAATCACCAAGTGTTGTAGAGATAAAGGTCATCCTCTACCCACTTGATCAATAATAATTTTAGGTGAATACCATAGTGGAAAGACTCGTAAGTATATCTCACAAGGATATAATTGATTTAAACAAGGATTTCAAGACCTTAAATAAAAAAGGATGTCCTTTCAATGATGAATGGGCACTTCTATAAGAAGCCCTAGAAATGATTTAGGTAATTGATTATTTATTTATTTTTTCTCAATGGATTATCTTCCAAATTCATCCTTGTGAACAAGAATCCCCTGAGAGTTCAGCATGAACTATTGAGCTCCACTTTCTATTTGCTTTCATGTCATGATATTGATATTTTTATTGGAGGATCCATTTTAAAGGTGATGTTTGATGCTCCTTGAAATCAAAAACTTGTGCAAGGTTTTAGGGCTCTTCAAAATAGAAAATCAAAGGGTTGCATGATTGATTTGTTTTTTGAATTCAATTTATTGTAGGTCCCCCTATTGGTTGAGGTATCTAGTGGAACCATTAATTTGTAGAGAGATACACATGACAACATCTCACATGTTATAAGCCTTGCTATTTTGGAAGGATTATAACATTGTATTATTAGTCTTAAGATCAAATTAGTTGGCACTCATAATGGGCCTCATCAACCTTTAAAATAGGTTCAATTAAAAACATCAAGTAACATCATAGTGGCTATATGGCACTATCACACACGATTTCCCAATTATCAGTTTGGAATACCTTAGGTGCTGCACTATTTTATATTACAAGGTTAACTATCAAAATGACCCATGTCATCTATTTTTATGGGCCCACTATAAAAATAGAGGTTTAGCTTCATATGTCACGTAGTGACACCACACTCTATAAAAAACATGTCAATATAAAAAACTAATTATGGTTGCACTTGTTTGTTCCCAAATTTGTAGGTCCCAAAATACCTAAAAACAAGTTACTCTTGAGTGTTATGGGTGTCAAAATGAAAGCAACAAACCTCTAACATATGATTAGGTTGGGAAACCATAAACCAATTTGATGAGAAATAAATAGTCTATAACAATAATTGTTGGGAAATTCAATCTCTATCCAAAATGACTTCAATGGATGAGATTCAAGGCTTGGACTAAAACAACATGAAAATATGAAACTTATATGCAAATCTAAAAATTAAGTTGCCTTCATATGGAATTACCATTATTAGATCCATCTTCTTTATGATGTTGAAAATCAACCAATATAGCATGCTTATAAACACTACCTTATGTGAACTTATAACAATAATATATATAAAATAACAGCACCATAAGATAGTAGCAATGAGGCAAAAATCAGAAGCATAAGATCATCACATAACACAGAATTTACGTGGAGAAATCCTTGAAGGAAAAAACTCCACCAAGAAGAGAGGCCAAGTATGCATTATCTTCAAATAATGAGATTATAACATAACTACTTTCATTCTCCTATTTTCCTCCAATGTGGTAGCACTTATTCACTTAATAACAACCTCCTTATGTCTCAATCTATCTTTGTTCATGCAGTGAAACTCTCCATTCAGTTGTCCCTCATAGTTTCTACATCCAAAGAGCTGATTTTATAGACTTGTAAAGACATCTTAAGCCCTAAACATGGCTCCCAAAGATGACACTTCATTCCAAATTTCCCCAACCCTTGGAATACCTCCTTAGAATGTGAAAGGACATTGTTTTGGTTCCAAGTCTTTCCCTCCAACTCGGGTGCCCAAATTTGAAATATAAGAATTACATCAAATGTAATAAATGAAGGAATACCAAGAGACACATTTTTACTCTTTCCAAGCTCTCACTTGGAGAATACCAACATCCACTCATTTTTCCTTTCCTTATATGTAATTATCTCATTCTAGGCATCCACATGTAGGTCAAACATTATTAAATATTTAAATACACAAATCACCTTTACCATTGCTAATCGAACCCATCACCCCTTATGAATGTAATACAAACAATGGTGAGAATAATATTATAACATATTTTCCTAATACACCTTGCATTCCTAGGGACACTTTCCAAGGATGTAGGAACCATGTGATATGATATAGGATTTGCAAGGTAGATGGAACATTAATCCTAACACAATTTACTAAGTCAAGTAATACCTTCTTCAACTTTGAGCTCAACTAAACCTAGGGGGATTCCCTAGAGGTATCCTAAAAAAAATTAAATAGAACTAAAGATAAACAAATGGATAAACTATGAAATAATACCTAGTATATTCTTGAGCCCAAAAGTTGACACTGGGCCAAGGATAGACCTGTTGAGATAACTTCTATAAAGCTAATAAGCACATCATTGCATGATAACAAGATGTGGGTATGCACAAAATGACTCTCTACGATGATATCTACTATGGATCATTGAAGATTTTTTCCTTGATGATAACATTGAATTGTGAAGTGTATATAATCTACTTCCTACTAATTTACTAGTAAACGACATTTTAAATTTAAGTACATAGTGGATCATTACTTCTAATACTAGTGCCTATTCATTGAGTTGGAAATTCCAAGCATACAATAAGGAACAACAAATCAAAATCACAAAGGAACATCAGTCATGTATACATATACACCACAAATAACAACACCAATAAACTAAACATTCTTAGTTATCCATCCCAAAATGTATAAATTCACTTGCGATAAAGAAATAACCACTACCAAAGGGTGTAATGCATTAGAATGTGTTCCCATTCATCAAACATTCAATTAATTATGTTAGCTAACTGGCAAGAGGAAACCCTAAGCTATGAATTCAAAATCCTACAAATGGAATCATAGATACATTCAATTGTAGGAATTATTTACAATATTAACCTCCTTGAGATTTATAAAAAAAATTTGCTCTAATGGTGAATAGATTTTGCAAAATTTGAAACCCTAAAAGCTTCTTTGGTCGGCAACTGCATGGAAGGAAAAAATGACCAACCTTTTAAAAAATGAAGATTATGGCTCTTATACCCTCCATGCAAGTTGTTTAAGGTTATGAGGCATGAAATCTTCATTAAATCAAAAAATATCCCAATTGGTATGCAACAAGGTGTACTCATGTTGAGAATAGTTCCTCCCTAAATCGAACCAAAAATCATGCCTAAATACATTTGAGTATACTAGGGAAGCATGGGAGAGATTTCCCTTTGATCTACAATTATCACATTCACCAATGGTGATTAGACGTGAAGTACCATGGCATGAGATAATATACACAATTTTTTCATAAATAAAACTATAAGGTTATGGCCATTACTTTTGGTAATTATATCATCCTAGATTTGTAGGTGGGTTGGTGAAATAGAGTTGCACTATTTTTTCTAGTTGAAATGCACCTTTTGAACCTTTCCAAATGTTCAAGAGGTTTAAGAACCTGTGAACCTTCAGACACCTTATCATCACATCTTTCTTAGTCAACACTTTGGGTTTTTCTCAAACCACATCAAATGTTTGGCAAGGTCATGAACTTGCAAACTCATCAATGTAATGAACTATTTTCTTTGGTTCATCAAGCTTTCATGGAGTTTCAGAAAATGAGAAATTCTTGACATATTAAACTTATTTGATTTTCCGTAGGAGTAAAAGTACAATGCCATGTCACGCTTTTGGCCAATTTATCCATTTTTTAATTAACAATCAATTTTGTTCAAGCTTATGGTCTAGCTAGATTCATTCTAGCTAAGTTAGATATAGTCCATAAATTTTCCAACTAAATGCATATGTAGCACTAATTTAGGGACAATTCACTAAAAGAAATAAAAAATGTAATGTTTCAACAACTCCTACTCATGCAAATAACTTTTTAAATAATATATAAAAATACCATTTTATGGATCTTTTGAACACTTTCAGAGATTGAGAGGGGGGTGAATCAATATCATTAAAAAATCAATCCCTTTTGGAACTTAACTCTATCAACACAATGAAATCTTCTTTAACTGATCAAGACCTTTAATCATAATAGTGATAGATATAGTAGTTTGAATCCTTAGCAACTTTAGCACTTATTAAGAAATGAAAGCTATAGCAATTCTACTTCTAACTAGATCAGCAGCAATGAGAAAGAAATAGAGAACACACACATGCCAAGGAGAACACTAGATTTATGTGGAATACCCAATGAGGGAAAAACCACAGTGAGAGTTAACTCACAATGTAAAAGCTCACTACCAAAAGGAATTACAAGAAGGCTAACTACCTTAGAGAAATATATAGAAGGACTTGTAAAACTAAAGACAACACAACTTCAAGAGAAAAATACAAAGGACCTGATGAGATTCACTATCTCATAGCAGGATACAAAATTTTTATAAGATATTACAATATTTGTTAACAATTCACTCTGTTGACTGAGGCATTAAAGCATAATTGATCTTTTCTTTTACACACTTTAGCACTATCTTTGCTAGATCTTCAGTAAAATTCACATACACACTTCTTCACACTTGTACACTTCTCTATACAATTGCATCTGAAATGATATTGCATTTATATCCACTGCAACACTTCAAAACTTCAATTAGGTCAGCCAGGAAGAGGATAAATAATGAATTCAACTAGTCGGCCACCAAAACATAATGTGGTCCTATCCAAAAGATAAAGATGACTAAAAACAATCTTAGCACTTCTTCCAATGTAATCCAAAATAATTTACACACAGGTGCACATCAACCTAAATCGACATCAAGGAAATGTGTGGATGAAACGTGAAGTATGTAACCAGTTGGCCCAAAAACACTCTTCCAATTGAATTAACTTGATGTGGTCCCAAATAGGATAGGTTAGGACCCAAATCTATCATAACACATCTTACATTACTAGTGTAGACCCCCAAGCACATGGTGCAAGCAAAGGAGCAAGCCCTATCAACCAAATATCCACCAATAACCCAGAAAGCCAATTCAAGACCCAATGCAGCACCAAAGCAACCAATTAGCAACATGCAGATCACATGGGGATGTTCCTTGAAAATCCAACATCACTTCCATACACTTCTTTCATACTGTCATGCCACCAAAATCCACCACAGATCAAACATGAACAAAAAACTATCTTTTGAAAATAAAGAATGCTTAAACATGAGATATAACATTAACATATTAGCTTGTGGACGTTTTCAACACATGAAATTGGAACTGAGACACTGTACAAAAATTGAGAGCACATTCACCAAGATGTAAGAGTAGAAACATCAATGCAAAGAAATGTGGAGCATTTCCCGAACCAGTTGAGACAACCAGAAGCACTGTCAACCTTCTGCAATTCATAAAACTCTCCTCAATGATACAGGTGACTTGGAAAGATAGGAGTACAACATCCATAGAGCACTAACATTGAATCCAAAATCACAAGACCAAATCTTCAATAGCAGAGGAATGTGAAGCATTCTCCCAAACAAACTTCAATGCAACTTCCTAAACCATAAACATTTAAGAAACTTGTAGAGACTAGAACTTACTTTCAATAACACATATATTATCAATGACAACAAGAGAGAACATAAGACATGTTGTAGGCCATTAGCAACATCTCTCCACTATTAGTCATGCTTCTAATCCTCATCTGAATATATCATTATATAATCAACTTTGTTGACAGCAATAGTGCACAATACATTTTTCCTTGACATGGAATAGGACATGACATCCAACCATAAACTTCAACAACTCTTCTTAGATAAGGCATGACATCCAACCATGAGATTCCGAAATTCTCTTTTAGATAAGTCATGACATGCAACCATGAACTTCAGCGACTCTTCTCAGATAGGGCATGGCATCCAACCATGAACTTCAGTGGCACACCGTATATGTATCAATAAAGCATTTATAACAAACTTATCAATGATAAATACTGCCAAACATACAATAGTCTTCATCTAGTGGTGGCATCAACAATAACTAGCAATCAGTATTGACATCAATGAAAACAACTGCCAACAATCTCCTCAAGTGTTGACATCAATGACAACCAACAATCAATGTTGACATCAATGACAACAACTACCAACAAGATCTATGTATAGTTTTTAAAAATATAATTTGTTTAATAATTTAATTACTATTTATATTTATTTATTACTAAAACTAGGTCATCAGCACAGTCAAAATATAAAGTTGATTTATTTTAAATTAAAAATATATATATATATATGGTGCACTAGAGAAAAGATTTTATGTCAAGATGATATTTTTTCTATTTTGAATAAATAGTTAAATTAAAAGGTGGCATGGGGTGGTGGGCCTAGCTCAATTGGCTAAAGCATCATGTTGCAGGAAAGAGGTCACAAGGTCTAGTCTCCCCACCATCCTCGTGGTACCAAAGGGCATGTCATGCCAGCGTCACCAGTCACATGAAATTTTGTTACCAGGTGCACTGCAGTTTATAGGGGGACCGATACTCAACCAATTCCTATAATCTAAAAAAAAAATTAAAAGGTGACATACCATAAAAATAGTCATTTTTTTAGTACATACAAATTTTAAGTTATATTAAAAAATAAATCAATGCATTGATTTCAAGTTATAAATTATACTAAAAAAAAATCAATCAACAAAAATAAAATTTACTATATAAAAAGCAATGTCCCATTTAACTTCATTTTTTAGCATTTTATCAACAATTAAATTATAATATCAAAAAAAATTTAAATATATTAAAAGAATTTTTTATTTTTTCTTAAAAAATGCAAACATAAAATACAATTAAAATAAAATATACATTTCATTAGTTTATATCATTTCAAAATTCAAAACATATATGTCACTTTCTAGTGATTCAAGTTAAAAAATTGGATTAGTGTTGGTTATTACCTTTATAGAAGTGTGACACAAATTTACATACTTTTACCCTTAGAGAACTAAAACTTTTCACCATTTTCAAACTCTTAACAAGTTCATGAATTTTGAAACTCTCCAACATGTTGAACATCATTTTTTTAATCGAATTTTCAACAAGTTCACATTTACTCACAAACTTGTCAATGTTATTAGCTTGGCCATTTAACTTGTTTTTTATTAGGGTTTTGGGGATTGAAGGTTGAGAATACCTCATGACCCATTTCACTTGTGTAGGATTGAGAGTTAGGAGCACCAAGGAATCTATCTCTTAAGGCATACAAATAAGGACAATTCCAAACTAACGATCTTGATGAGATAACATAGTGAGAAGTGTCAGGGTACAATGTTTGGGAATACTCCATACCTCTTACCACACTAGAATTATTCCCACATTTCTGACTCCAAAATATTATATAGAAGAAAATGTTTGAATTTGGGGATCAAAGATACTAAGGAAAAGATACCCAAGTAAAGGGATGGCCAAAAATTCAACTTTAAAAGGTAACTTATTGTAAGGGACCGAGGAAACGAGACTCTAAGGGAAAGCATGTCAATAGGATAAATTTTAGTACTCTGATAAATAGAAGGGAAATGTGGGGATTGAAGGAAATGGATGTCAAAAAGGTAAACTCTAAAATCTTGATAAGGAAAAGACATGAAGTGGTGCAGTCATAGTAGTAGGAGGGTTCTAGAAGGAACAATACAAACTATGCAATGATGATTCAACATAGAGGAAACAACACAAAAAATTGATATGCGAGCATGAATCTTCATTAATATGGAATGCTTACATGCAATGTTGGCCACAAGGGTGAATATCCAGGGCTCACAAGCCTGCCACAAGGGCTTTAACAATACAACTAGCCAACGGGCCTTATTACATGCCTTGAAGGGTTTTGTGTGAAATATAATGTTTGAATCTTATCCTAAACTACTAATCTAAAAATTGATTATCTATAATGAATTATAATGCTTATAAATACTCTTCTCAAGCTCACATATAGGTTTGTATCATCCACAAGGGTTAATAACTTGATGAATGATCAAATATGAGTGTTAGCCTCAAGATATGAAGAATTAGCTCCACATGAAATAAATTAACTTATGAATCTTCAAGATAGGTCCCAATGAACCCAAGATGCTTGTATGATGTCCAATTAAGCTGTGCACAATCTGGAATAGGTCTGTGCTAAGGAATCTAGACCAGGTCGGCCCCAAATCCTTTGACTGATGACACAATAAAATTCTGAGAGCAATAACTTTCAACAGACCACTGCAAATGATCTAAAATTTGGATATGTGATAGATGTCGATGTGTAGATGTTATATCCTTCTCCACAAGATGAAAAACAATGGAGTGGTAAAATTCACAATGAACTACTGGATTGCTAATAAATGCAATGTAGGAAAAGAAGTATTTTTTATTGGTACAAGATTGTTTTACAACCAAGGATGCTCCTGCATCAGAAACTCGAGGTTGGAATTCAAGGAGCTAAGAGAAAAACCAAGACAGTCGACCTCATCCTGATAAATCCATGATGAATCCTCCACTGGTTTGCCTGTCCACTTCATAAGATATTCTTTGTATTGCTTGTTCCTAGTGCTTCTTTCAGTTCTGGTATCCAAAATCTGCTCAATCTCCTCTAGTTTTTTATGTGGTAACTGCTCCTTCAAATCCACTTCATCACTACTTCCACTTAACTATCCTTCGTGAAATTCATATATGTTTGCAACATTGAAAATAGGTGATATACCCAATGTCTCTAGTAATTCCACTTCATATGCATTTCCAGAATCAACTTCCTAAGTATCTTACGTGGTCCAAACTTCCTCATCCTCAACTTGTTGTATGTACCAACTGGAAATATTTCCTTCCTCAAATATACCATCACTTCATCTCCAACAACAAATTCCTTATGTCTCTAGTGCTCATCTACCTTCTCCTTATACTTATCATTCATGTCCTCCAAATGCTTTCGGACTTGATTATGCAATGTCTCCATGAAACCTACAATTTTTTTTGCTTCCGCACTTCTTTTATCCTTTGTCCTAATGTCCCTTAACTCTACAACTCCTCTAGGATTTACTCCAGTAACAATCTAAAATGGTGTATTCCCTATACTCTGGTTCACTGAATTATTATATGCAAACTCTACCTGTAGTAAAACTATATCCCAACTTCCTCCCTTATATCCAACCAAACATCTCAACAAACTACCCAAACTTATGTTCACTACCTCTATCTGTCCATCTGTCTGTTGGTGGTATGTGTAACTGAACTTCAAATTTGTCTTCATCTTCTTCTATAATGTCCTCCAAAAGTGTCCAATGAATTTAGTGTCTTTGTCTGAAATAATACTCTTAGGTAGTCCATGCAATCTCACAATCTCCTCAAAAAATAGGTTAGAAACATGCACAACATCATTAGTCTTCTTACAAGGAATACAATATGCCATTTTAGAAAATTGGTCCAGTACTACCATAATAGAATCAGAACCTCTCTATGTTCATGGAAATCCCAATATGAAATCCATGCTTAAATATTCCCAAGGTCTCGCTGGTATTGTCAAAGGCTTCTACAATCCAGTATTCTGACTACTCCATTTTGCAACTTGACAAATTCTACAAATTTGAACATTCTTCCACACATCCTTATATATCTGCAGCCAAAAATAATTTTCACTCACCAAAGCTACTATCTTATCCATTCCAAAATGTCTTGCTAAACCTCCACTATACTTTTCCTTGATCAAATTATCCCTCATTGAACTCCTTGGTATACACAATCAATTTCCTTTGAATAACATACCTTCTAGAATATAATAATCCAACCATTGGCTCTAGATTGTTTCTATTTATTCTTTGCATGATCTCCATGCTTCACCAAAATCTGCATTGTTTTCATACATATGTTGCAGCCCCTCAAATCCTAATATTTGCACTCTCATCTCTTTCAACAAATTCCTCCTCTTGTTCAATGCATCTGCAACTTTGTTTGACTTGCCACTCCTATGTTTCAACACAAATGTATAACTCTACAAGAACTCAACCCATCTCATATGTCTTTGATTCAATTTTCCTTGATTGTTCAAATACTGTAAAGCTTGATTATCAGTATACAACACAAAATCCTTAGGTAACAAGTAATGTCTCCACTTCTTCAAGGCTTGAATTATGGCATAGAATTCTTGATCATAAACTGAATATCTTCTTTTGCATCATTCAACTTCTCACTGAAATAAGCTATAGGCCTTCCTTCTTAACTTAATACTACTCCAATTGCATTTCTATTTGCATCACAACCAACTTGAAATACCTTGTCAAAATCTAGTAATGCTAATACTAGTTGCCCTATCACCTTTTGCTTCAATAGTTCAAAACTTCTTTGTGCTTTGGACGTCCACTTGAAATCCTTCTTGTCTCCTCTCATTGTCTCTATCATAGGGTTACAAACACTACTGAAACCTTTGATAAAATTTTGGTAGAAACTGGCTAACCCATGGAATGATCTAACTTCTCCAATGTTTATCGATGTAGGCCAATCTAGAATTTCTTTTACTTTCTCTGGATCCATCTTCAATCCTTCAACAAAAATAACAAATCCAAGGTATACCAACTCTATCTTCATGAAACTAAATTTATTGACATTAATCTCTTCTCTCAACCTCTGCAATACTTGTCTAATGTGCTACAAATGTTCTTCTCTGGTTCTACTGAAAAATCAGAATATCTTCCAAGTAAATAATGAAAAACATACCAAAGCATTTCTTCAATACCTGATTCATAAATCTCATTAAAGTGCTTGATGCATTGGTCAATCCAAAAGGAATCACTAACCACTCACATAATCCCTCATTTGTTTTAAATGTAGTCTTCCATTCATCTCCTTCTCTGATTTTGATCTGATGATATCCACTCTTGAGATTGATATTTGTGAAATACTTTGCTCCACTCAAACAGTCCAAAATATCATCTATCCTTGGCAATGGGAATCTATACTTGACAGTGATCTTATTGATTGCCCTTGAATTTGTACGCATTCTCCACTATCCATCTTTCTTAGATGCAAATACAGTAGGTACCGTGCATGGGCTCAAACTTTCTCTGATCAATCCTTTCCTCAACAACCCTTGTATTTGTCAGGTCAATTCTGTATTCTCTGCTAGTGCCATTCTATGCGCTACTTTATTTGGCAAAATTTCTCTCGGTATAAGATCTATATGATGATTGATACTCCAGATAGGTGGGAGTCCCTCTAGTACATTCTTTGGCATGATGTCTTCATATTTTGTCAACAATTTTGTAACTTCTTCAATCTTTGCGGTAGGGTTCTCTACCTCTGGTTTACCACCCTTCTTTGGAATCAATGCAAAACACATGTTTTCATGCCTCAATCCATCCAAAAATTCCCTTCCATCTACCAAACATAGTCTAGTAGTGCCACAAGATTCATTCTTCTCCTCTTCCTCCGACGTTATCAACTTGATTCTCTTTCCATTTGATGTCATAGTATAATTATTCCTTCTTCCATCATGAATTTCTTTCTTATCATATTTCCATGGTCTTCCTAACAATAAATGGCATGCATCCATAGGCATAATATCACACAATACTTCATCTTTGTATGATCCAATTTGAAATTTCACCAAACATTGCTCATTCACCAATATCTTATGCTCATCTTGAATCCATGTTATCCTATAAGGTTTGGATCTTTCAATATTTTTGAATTCAACTTGGCTATCATCTCCTCTAAAACTACATTATCAATACTACCACTATCAATGATAACTTTACATACCTTTCCTCCAGACTAGTTTTGAATAGACTCTTCTTTTGTGGTGGTTCTTCAGTTACTTCTTCATGTATTAAAGCTCTTCTCATCACCAATGATTCTTCTTTCTTTGGTTTCCCAATTGAATTAGGAGATCCAATGGATTCTTCCTCCACATATGTTGCCCTCTCGATATGCTCAGGTTTCCTCTCGGTACTTCCTTGATGACACTCAAATGCTCTATGTCCACCTCCACACTTGAAACAGGTTCCTCTGCATGATCTTCTCGTAGATCTTCCTTCATCTCTATGGTATCCTTTAATGTGGTAAGAATTATGACATCCTCAATTAATATGGTACAAATGTATGTCTTCTCTTTCTATGTGATATGGTTTAGCTTCCTTTTATTTTCTCTAGTAGGGTTTCGAATCTTTGTTTTGCTCCACATATGGTCTTCTTTCTCCGAACTTGGGTCCACTCTTTTGACATCTTCCTCTTGCACTTCTTTGCCTTTGTTCAAACTTCTTGTTCATCTTCTCTTCTATTTTCAATGAAAACTGGTATGCTTCTTAAGCAGATGTCATCTTTACCAGGCTCAATTATTCTTAAATATTCGTTCTTAGTCCATTGATACATCTTGCAACCTTTTCTTTGCTTGCTTCACTATGACCAATTTTGATTATCATATAAAATTGTTCAATATACTCCTTCACAGATCTTTCTTTTTGTCTCAGGTTCTGCATTCTCTTCAACAATTCAAGTTCATAATCATCTGGTATGAATTGATTCTTCAACTTTGCCACCATTCTATCCCACTTGATAAATCTTTATTTGCCTCGTCTATTTCATTCTAATTGAACTTATTTCCACCATAATGTGGCATGACCTTTCATCTTTGTTTTCGTGAATCTAACTCTTTTGTGATCTTCAATTTCTTCATATTCAAAGTATTCTTCCATTTCATTTATCCAATCAATCAATTCTTCAGGATTCAAATTTCCCACATAATTTTAAATTTTGACTCTAGGTCGCTTGCCAATCTTTGAAATCACTTTCAACATATTTACTTGATCAAATTCTTCTTCTTCTTCACCTAGGGTTTCTACAATTTGATTCACATGTTTTTCTTCGTCATCACTTTCATCATTTTGCCTAGGGTTTAGGCCTTGCCTTCGATATTCTTCAACAACATATAATCTAACTCACATCTCACACATCATCTCTAACATTTTTTCCATTCTTTCAACAACATTTGTCATAGAAGGCACTCTCCTTAGCAACATATCTCCCCTTGAATCTGATGCAACTGTCTCAATTCGAAGATCTAGCTATAAGGGTTTCAACTACATCACAATCAGTGATTGGTTGGAAACAAATGTAGTTTTCCTTAGGTTGGTAATCTTTTCACCTCAAGGAATGCCTTCAGGAATCAAAAATTTTCTCTAGTACCACTTGGTGCAGTCACAGTAGGAGGGTTCTAGAAGGAACAGTCTGAACTGTGCAACAATGAGTTAACACATCAGAAACAAAACAAAAAATTGATATGCGAGCATGAATCTTCATTATTTTGGAATGCTTACATGCAATATTGGCCACAACGGTGAATATCTAGGACTCACAATCCCACCACAAGGGATTGAACAATACAACTAGCCAATAGGCCTTATTACATGCCCTAAAGGGTTTTGTGTGAAATATAATGAGTCTGAATCTTATCCTAAAGTACTAATCTAAAAACCGATGATCTACAATGAATTACAATGCTTATAAATACGCTTCTCAAGCTCCCATATAGGTTTGTGTCATCCATAAGGTTTAATAACCCGATGAATGATCATATATAAGTGTTGGCCTTAAGATATGAAGAATTAGCTCCATGATAAATGAATTAACTTATGAATCTTCAAGATAGGTCCCAATGAACCCAAGATGGTTGTATGATGTCCAATTAAGCTCTACATGATTTGGAATAGGTCCACGCTAAGGAATCTGGACCAGATTGGCCCCAAATGCTCTGACTGACGGCATAGTGAAATTCTAAGAGTGATAAATTTCAACAAACAACTGCAAATGCTTTGAAATTTGGATATGCGATAGATGTCGATGTGTAGATGTTATATATTGCTCCACTAGTTGAGAAACAATGACATGGTAAAATGTAGAATAAACTAGTGGACTGCTACTAAATGCTTTACAACTAGGGATGCTCCTACATCATGAAGGTGGGGAATGAATGAAATTTATCCTAGGATGGGTGTTAGTGTCAAAGGGGTACTTTATCTAACTAGTCCATTCTTAGCTAGTTCTCCACTAAAGTCCTCTTCACACTAGCTTAACTTTACATAGGGATAAGGTGGTTGAGCCTTTAATGACATGAGTTGTCACACCTCATAGGATGCCAACACTTGTCATACTTTGGTTGCATCTATCTCTCACCTTAGCCTATATGACCAAGGCATTTCCTTTTTAATTCTCAATTCTCAAGCTAAATATAGCTTTGCATTCTTGAGAGGAATACAGTTTATTCCTCCTCATATTTCTGATTTTTCTTTCCTCCAGTTATTAGATTCCTGGATAGGCTAGTTAGAAAATCTTAGAATGAGGAAGTCTAATATCTCAACAAGAATTAAAGAACAAGGCAGAGTTAGTAGGAAAGGCACACCAAGAAGGGAATTCTGAAAAAATATAACAAATTACTTGCATTTATAAAAATGATCACAAAACACTCCACACTTAGAATTTTCTTGAATATTTGCAACTTCTAACACATGACACCTATACAAGGGCACAAAAAAGGACAACACCTAATCAAAATAAAAAAATTGATATCCATAGAAAGATTTTTGAAATCAATTATTAGAAATAAGAAAAATAAGTCCAAAATGCATAAAGGGCTAGGATTAAGCATAATGAGACACAATCAAATTGGGCTTCAAAAACACCATTGGCCAAATTTTAATGCACCACTAATGTTCAAAGCCACACCAAAAGGAAGGACACCTAGAATGTGATACTTGGTAAAACTTTTGGCAAGATCACTTCTATAATCTATAAAGTGACATTATTATGGTAGATTTAAGATTTTACTATCCAACTACCAAAGACCTACATCCATCAATTCACACATAAAAAACTAGATTCTCATATCATTCCCACTAAGATAAGAGAAATCTAGATCCAACCATCAATGCAATGAGGAATTTAACTGCCATAAGGATTTCACTTTG